>JAHNEJ010001060.1:0-248636 GCA_022559845.1 Amorphophallus konjac
TTACAGTGGTTTTGGCATTTCTCTAGCTCTAAAGAATCTGTTTCTTTGCATGAGTTTTTAGCTGGGTTAGAGTCACGGTTTGGTGCAGTTTCTTCTGTGGATTCTCATGGGCAACTGAGTAAACTCAGACAAGTGGGTACAGTAGCTGCGTATCAATGGCAATTTGAGACCATGTACAATAGAATAACTGGACTTTCTGAGAAGCATTTGCTGGGTGTTTTTCTGAGTGGTTTACGAGAGGATCTTGCCTGTGAAGTTCGCTCCTTCATGCCCCATTCCTTATCACATGCTATGGAGTTGGCAAGAATTCAAGAACAAATGTTTACTGCCAGACGCCGAGCTTCACCACACTTTATCTTTTCAGCACCTCAGACACTGAAACCTTTTACTCCAAACTCTCAGCCAGCATTCTCCCCTAAAGGAGTAAACCCACCAGTTAAAAAGTTATCTACACAACAGTTGCAGGAACGAAAGGCTAAAGGCCTATGTTATAATTGTGATGATAAATGGCTTCCAGGCCACACATGCCAACCTCATAAACTTTTTTTACTGCATCTTATTCCGGATGATAGTGATTTTGCTCCTTTAGACAGTGTGGATCCAGAACCCTTCATTGAATTCTCTCCTGTCATACAACCCTCTCTGTCAGCTCAATATGTTACTCACTTAGCATCACCGGGCACATTGAAAGTATTAGGGAAAATGGGTACCATGTCTGTCCTGGTTTTGATTGACAATGGGAGCACCCATAATTTTTTGGACCCCCATGTTGTAAAGAAGTTGGGATTATCTGTGACAAACTTTGATTCCCACCCTGTCAAAATAGCTGCAGGTCTCCAAATCTCTTCACAGGGTTGGTGTCCTGGAGTTAACCTTAAGATGCCTGGCATGTAATTTACTTTAGACTTTTTAATTCTTCCTCTTGGCAGTGTTGATGTGATCTTGGGGAATACTTGGCTCTAGTTACTTGGAGATATAACCCTAAACGTTTCTCAAATGTCCATGAAGTTTTCCTTGAATGGTCAGGATTTCATATTACATGGGTCCAAGTACTTTTCCAAGCTGGATTTGAGATCGGGTTATCATCAAATTAGAATGCATCCTGATGATGTTTACAAAACTGCCTTTAGAACACATGAGGGACACTATGAGTAGACAACCAATTGTATGCTAAAATGTCTAAATGTGTGTTTGGGGTCAGAGAAATTGAGTATCTTGGCCACATTATTTCAGAAAAAGGGGTTGCTATGGACATGTCTAAACTACAAGCCATTTGTACTTGGCCTGTACCCCGGTCTGTGAGGGCTTTGAGAGGATTCTTAGGGCTTACAGGATACTACAGAAAATTTATTAAAAACTATGGTCTTATTGCTGCACCTCTGACCAGTCTTCTTAAGAAGGACAGTTATAGTTGGATCCCATCTTCTCATCAAGCCTTCTTATAGCTTAAAGAGGCTATGTCAACTGCCCCAGTTCTTGTCTTGCCTGATTTTTCAGAAACTTTTGTAGTCGAGTGTGATGCTAGTGGAACTGGCATGGGAGCAATTCTCATGCAAAAAGGACGTCCTACCATTCTTGAGGCCGTACATGCTCCACTGAGGTTGAAAGTGATCCCATTTGAACCTTGTCTTATGATGATAAGAAGATATAGAGAAATGGAATGACCACATATCTTAAGTAGTACATATATACAAAGATGTGGATAAATGCAAAGAAATCAGAATTCTCTATAGCAATAGGTAAATACCCAAAAAATTCGTTTTGTGATTTAAAACTTTGTGGATTTTAATTGCATGTAAATATAATTTTAAATCTGATTTTAATAGAAATTTGATGTTAATTTAGCTCAAAAATGTAGATTGTTTTGCTTCGATGTTATTCATTTGAAAATTTTTGTAATTTGGGTGTTATTTAATTTGATATGTGCATAATGATAATTGCGTTGTTATTTAATTTTATGTTATATAAATGCATGGGGTATTCCCTGTGAGTTGAGGTGCGTGGGTGCGACCTAACATTACACGCACCTCAGGAGAGCGCGTTAAAACCGTGTCAATGTGCCTTCCCGTTCAAGACTTTGGGATTGATATGTATGTTCTCATTTATTTATGAGAATGTATATATCTACCTCAAAGTCTTGAATTGTCCCGTTTGGACAGTCTGTGAATGTTTGATCGCACTTAGGCAGTCATTTACTATATATGTTTGTATGGTTTGTTGAGAATTTCGGTTGCGTCTCCTCACTCTTCTCTGATATACCATTATTGATTTTGAGTGTTTTCTTAACCACTTACTTGTAAGTGTTTAAGAAAATTTCAAAATCAATAAATATATTTGGTATATCGGAGAAGTGTGGGGAGATGATGCCGAAATTTTTAGCAAATCGTGCAGCACATATAGTAAGTGATTGTGCGATCAAACCTTCATGGATGGGTTAAAAAGTGATAATCTAATCAATATTCCTCTTCCAACTGCAAATGGTCTATGATGAACGATGTGAGGAAAGGGTCGGGTGTAATATTATGAGTAATGATTTGAAAGTTAGGATGTGTATTGTCATTTATTGGGTGCAGGCAAAATGTCGACAGATCGTTCATGGATGTATCGTAGAATAGTTGACCGGGTGGTGTCAGATGACTTTAAGCTTGGGGTTGAGAGTTTCATTCAATTTGCATTGGGGAATCCAAATGCAGCAATAGATCGCGACGGTCACATTCGATGCCCTTGTTCAAGTTGTAGAAACTTGAGGTGGTGTTCAACATGGGATGTGCAACATCATTTGTACACGAAAGGGTTCGTGGATGGTTATACGAATTGGACGTGTCATGGTGAGCAATTCGGGAGGTATGAGCCCGACAATATTGCAGGCACAAGTGGGTACGTGGATATGGTTGTAGATGCTACTGGTCCTAGTTTTAATATTCACGATGAAGTGCCGAATAAGACAGCCGGAAGATTTTATGAACTACTTAGGGATGCTGATGAGCCGCTGTGGGATGGTTGTGAAAATCACACTCGATTGTCTGCAGTGTCACAGTTGTTGAACTTGAAATCTGAATTTCACATCAGTGAGACTTGTTTTGACCGTCTCCTCCTCTTGATCAAGAGTATGTTGCCTCGAGACGAGAAGTTGCCAGAAACTTTTTACCGTGCAAAAAAGATGGTCAATGACTTAGGACTTGGATATGTGAAAATAGATGCATGTCCGAATCATTGTATGTTATATTACAAAGATGATGCAGATAAGATATCATGTTCAGTTTGTGGCCATGACAGATTCAAACCTAAGGGGGGGGTCAATTCAAAGGCAAAAGATGTACCTTACAAGGCGTTGCGATACTTCCCTCTTGTGCCTAGGCTGCAGCGACTGTATATGTCCTCAAAGACGGCTCGGCATATGACATGGCACACCGAAAGAGTACGTCGTGCCGATGATATAATCAGTCATCCTGCCGATGGTGAAGCTTGGACTCACTTTAGTCGTACTCATCTTGCCTTTTCAAGGGAGTCACGTAATGTTCGATTGGGTTTATGCACAGATGGCTTTAATCCATTCGGTGGTTCAGTGGCAGCTTATTCTTGTTGGCCAGTGTTCATGACACCGTACAACCTTCCGCCGCACATGTGCATGAAGCGAGAAAATCTGTTTTTGTCCCTAGTAATTCCTGGTCCAAAAAGTCCCGGAAAAAATTTGGACATATATCTCAGGCCGTTGATTGATGAGCTCAAATTTTTATGGACTGATGGAGTTGTTACTTATGATGCATATAGGAAGAAAAATTTTATTATGAAGGCTGCACTGATGTGGACAATAAGTGACTTCCCTGCATATGGAATGCTATCTGGTTGGAGCACACATGGGAGGCTAGCATGTCCTTACTGTATGGAAGATACCAAATCATTTGTATTGAAACATGGGGGGAAAAGCTGCTGGTTTGATTGCCATCGGCGGTTGCTACCAAGTGACCATCCTTTTCGAAGGCAAAAAGACTCGTTTAAAAAAAATACTGTTGAAATGGATGAAGCTGACTTGCAACGGGTGTCGGGTCTACATATGGCGTCACGGGTGCACAATTTACCAGATGTAGTTCAATTGTCTGGTAGCACACGGCAACTCCCTAATTTTGGAAAGGATCACAACTGGGTCAAGAAAAGCATTTTTTGGGAATTACCTTATTGGTCAACTCTTCTTGTACGACACAATCTGGATGTCATGCATACCGAGAAGAATTTTTTTGATAATGTGTTCAATACGATCATGAATGTTAAAGGGAAAACAAAGGACAACGCCAAAGCACGTATGGATTTAAAGATGCTTTGTAGACGTCCAGAATTGGAACTACAAAGTGTCAATGGCAAAACTGTGCAGCCTAAAGCAACTTATGTGCTTCATGATACACAGATCAAGGAAGTATGCCAGTGGTTGAAACAACTGAGATTCCCAGATGGATATGCATCCAACATAGCCCGTTGTGTGAATGTTAATGAGGGGAAAATATATGGTATGAAAAGTCACGACTGTCATGTGTTCATGGAGAGGCTACTGCCCATTGCATTTCGTGATTTGTTGCCAAAGCAGATATGGGGAGCACTAGCTGAGATGAGTCAATTTTTCAAGATTTTATGTGCATCTGAACTCAGACTTCGGGATGTACAAACTATCGAACAAGATGTTGTCACAACCATTTGCAAGCTAGAGAAGATATTTCCTCCGGCATTCTTTGATTCGATGGAGCACCTGGTAGTTCATTTGCCATATGAGGCTATCGTCGGAGGTCCAGTACAATTTCGATGGATGTATCCATTTGAGAGGTATGTGACAATTTTTGTTAACTTATAAGTCGTCCATAGCCGCTACATTTTGTTGCCATCTGACTTGTTGTTGTAGGTGCATGCATGAATTAAAAATGAAAGTTCGCAACAAGGCACAGGTGGAGGGTTCGATTGCTGAGGCATACATTCTTGAAGAAATTTCGAACTTCTGTTCTATGTACTTTGAGCCAGAGATTCAAACTCGTCGTACTCGACCTCCACGTAATGATGATGGGGGAGTGGATGAATCGTCCGATCGGCTCTCCATATTTAAACATCCTGGACGTGCGTTCGGACGTTGCTTGACTCGCACGCTCGAAGATAGAGAGTTGCACGCCGCTGAGATATATATTCTTTTGAATTGCCTCGAGATTGAACCTTATGTTGAGTAAGATATTAATTCACATTTCCAGCAACTCCATAAGTCTATACATCCTCAAAGTCTATACAACATTGACTTCACAAAGTCTATACATTGGCTTCCTCAAAGTCTATACATCCTCAAAGTCTATACATTGGCTTCCTCAAAGTCTATACAACATTGACTTCACAAAGTCTATACATTGGCTTTATCAATTTTTTTAATCATTTTTTTTACGGGGTGCTACATTTATATTGCAGACAATTTGATTCAGAATTAGCTGAAAAATGTCCAAATATCCAGGATGTGGAGATTGAAAAAGAACGCGACAAGTTTTTTTCCAAATGGCTAAGAAACCGAGTTAGTGTGAACTCTGAATATATATGTTTGTATTTACGTATGTTGAGGTAATTGTTATTATTTTAACTACTCTAATTTGAATATAGGTTGAACAAGGTCTCATTACTGATCAAAGAGTACAACAGATAAGTTATGGCCCCTCGAACCAGACACGTGCCTATCCGGGATATATTGTGAATGGATACAAATTTCATACAAGGGATTATGGGCGAAATAAGTCTACGATGAACAGCGGCGTATGTGTGAAGGGAAATTTATACAATGAAATGGAATTGGACTACTATGGTATTATTGAAGAAGTCTTAGAACTTCAGTATTTGGGACAAGACAATCATGTATATATATTTAAGTGTCAATGGTTTGATCCTAATTCTGTTCTACATGACACAAATTATGGGATTGTCAATGTCAAGCATAGGTTTAAACTTAAGACCTATGAACCGTTCATTTTAGCCGCACAAGCCCAGCAAGTGTACTATTCAAGCTATCCATCATCCAAGAATAGAGATTGGTGGGCAGTTTGCAGGGTTAACTCAAAACTCTTTCCCACTTATGAGTTAACTATGAGTGGAGATGTCTCAGAGGTTGCTCGTGCTGAATATTATCAATCAGACGAAGTTGGCGTTGTCGGTTCCTCTAGGTTTAATATGGACGAATCTGATGAGCCACTGTCATTACGTACGCGAGATGGCGTGGAAGAAGTCGATCCGACGGAGCTAAATGTTGATGTTAGAGGGGAGGAAGAATCAGATGAAGATGAAGATTTTGAATCTCATGAGACTACTATGGATGACGAAGATGATGAAGTTGAGCTAGATATATCAACATGAGGGAGGCATGTTTTGATAATTTAGTAAGAAGATTCTTACTTTTAAGCATAATTTTAAATAACATTTGTCTAGCCTTATATAATTGTGGATTAATATGTATTAATTGTTTTGTTATTAATAAGGAAATGGTGCGAGGAGGTCGTAGTAGGGGTGGGAGGAGATCTAGCAGTGAGAGGGGCACTACTATCTCCTCGCTACCATCTTCTTCAGACACAGGTATATTTGATCAATAAGTTAGCTATATAAATATTTTATTTATTTACAAACTTAAAAGAATTTATTTATAGGTGCAAGTGTCGGCTCACCACCACTTGTACATACGCCACCACCTCCCGCTACAGGTATGTATATTTTAATTTAAATTCTTGAACATTTGTTCTACTTATGAAAATAAGTTCTTGCAGGTCTCAGTGGCCTCCCACCTGTTGTGCATACGCCACTCCCACCACCTTCCGCTGCAGGTATGTATATTTTAATTATATGTTCGCAATATTTGTATCACTCCACATGACAATAAATTCTTGCAGGTCTCAGTGGCAAAAAGACTCGAGGATCATGTATGTATATTTTAATTTAAATTCTTCAATATTTGTTCTACTTATGACAATAAATTCTTGCAGGTCTCAGTGGCCTCCCACCTGTTGTGCATACGCCACCCCCACCACCTCCCGCTGCAGGTATGTATATTTTAATTATATGTTCGCATTATATGTATCACTCCACATGACAATAAATTCTTGCAGGTCTCAGTGGCCTCCCACATGTTGTGCATACGCCACCCCCACCACCTCCCGCTGCAGGTATGTATATTTTAATTATATGTTCGCAGTATATGTATCACTCCACATGACAATAAATTCTTGCAGGTCTCAGTGGCCTCCCACATGTTGTGCATACGCCAACCCCACCACCTCCCGCTGCAGGTATGTATATTTTAATTATATGTTCGCAGTATATGTATCACTCCACATGACAATAAATTCTTGCAGGTCTCAGTGGCCTCCCACATGTTGTGCATACGCCACCCCCACCACCTCCCGCTGCAGGTATGTATATTTTAATTATATGTTCGCAGTATATGTATCACTCCACATGACAATAAATTCTTGCAGGTCTCAGTGGCCTCCCACATGTTGTGCATACGCCACCCCCACCACCTCCCGCTGCAGGTATGTATATTTTAATTATATGTTCGCAGTATATGTATCACTCCACATGACAATAAATTCTTGCAGGTCTCAGTGGCCTCCCACATGTTGTGCATACGCCAACCCCACCACCTCCCGCTGCAGGTATGTATATTTTAATTATATGTTCGCAGTATATGTATCACTCCACATGACAATAAATTCTTGCAGGTCTCAGTGCCCTCCCACCACCTCCCACTTGTACAGGGCCCACCCCCACCAGTCAGCCCCTTGACGATGTCGGCAGTTGTCACGAGGGAGGCACGACCCATGATAGACGTCGCCCGTGTTGGGTATCCGGGTAAATCTATAAGGTTATATTACATTAATTAGCCCTCAACTGTGTAATATGAATATTTTGACATTTGCAATTGCAGTATGAAATTTGAACCCCACGGCGCTGTCCATCATTCCACCGAACTCATGTTGGCACATGTGCCCGGGGCAGCTTCCACTTTCAGAGATTTTCCGATGTCCGTCCGCGATTCATTGTACAACATGTTCTTAGTAAGTAATTACGTCATTTAATTCAAGTATTTCCCAAAGTCTATTTACAACTTTATACTAAGTGTGAAAAGCAATTGATTTACAGCGGTCTTTTCAATTCACATGTGGACATGACGCGGCGAGATGTCGTCGTGCCTGGGAGTCTACTATGCTCTCAAGTTACAAGAGGAAAATACATGAGGCCCGAGCACACGCTAAAAAATTGAGTGGGGGGAGTGAAGACCGACAATTGTGGAAGGCGCATCGCCCTCTATGGATGAGGCAGGAGGATTGGGAGATATCTTGTGACCATTTTGCCGACCCCAAGTGGATAGAAAAGTCCGAAAAAGCCAAAGCAAACAGGGCGTCAAAACCAGGTTCAAATTTGCATACGAGTGGGTCCATCTCTTATGCGGCTCATAAACAAAAATTGGTAAGTAATATACCAATTTATCTTCTTACAATTTATCCCAATATTTGACTTTTTTTTACTATGAATTGTATAACAGGCTGTGGAGCTTAATCGACCTCCGTCGTTCCTCGAGGTGTTCGACAGAACACACAAAAAGAAGGGGACTAATGATTTTGTGAGTGACACAGCTAAGTCAGCAGCGGTAAGTTTATCTACATATGTAACTTGTACCGTTCATTTAAATCGGCATGTAATTCATATGAAATTGACTAGTTATTTTATTCAATTTGTAGGAAACATATAGCAAAGCAGTGACAGAGAAGTACGGGGAGGGAGACACGCAGCAGCCGGAGTTCGATCCGGTGGAGTGGGTGGCAGCAGCTGGCGTACCGAAGAAAGGCCGAATATATGGTTTTGGGGAGAGCCTAGACGCAAGCGCGGTGACATCAGCGTGTGCGAGTTCTAGCTATACTTCTTCCAGTGGCAGTGCCTTCACTATACCTTCCGTTGCCCCCAGCGCTTCTGCCAGCGACATGATGGACATGGTCCGATCGCAGATTTCTGATATGCAGCGGCAGCAGCAGCATTTCCAGCAAGAGATCTCTAGCCAAGTGTCAGTATTCTTGCAGGCAATTAGTGGCCTCCTCTCCCAGAGCGGAATGGTCCCTCAGAAATCAACCACCACCACAGCACAGCCCGCACAGGTGAGTCTCTAGCCAAGTTTTTATTTTGATGGAATTACTCAATTATGTTCATTATTAATTTTAAAACTCATTTACTTCAGAATAATTGAGAAAATCCGGGGGTCTAAAATTTGAAATACCGATCGGACGGCCGTGCCGATCATTCCAACGCGACCGGGGAGATGAAAGTGACTTGACAGAACTGACGGAATCCAAATCGGATGCCCGGTTTGATCTCGGCGCTAAAAGTTCAGTTTTAAAATACACTTAGTTTAAATGAACTACCAGGTCGGGTCCGGGGGTCTAAAATTGGAAATACCGGTCGGACGGCCGTGCCGATCATTCCAACGCGACCGGGGAGATGAAAGTGACTTGTCAGAACTGACGGAATCTAAATCGGATGCCCGGTTTGAGCTCGGCGCTCAAAGTTCAGTTTTAAAATACACTTAGTTTAAATGAACTACCAGGTCGGGTCCGGGGGTCTAAAATTGGAAATACCGGTCGGACGGCCGTGCCGATCATTCCAACGCGACCGGGGAGATGAAAGTGACTTGTCAGAACTGACGGAATCTAAATCGGATGTCCGGTTTGAGCTCGGCACTCAAAGTTCAGTTTTAAAATAAACTTAGCTTAAATGAACTCCCAGGTCAGGTCCGGGGGTCTAAAATTTGAAATACCAGTCGGACGGCCGTGCCGATCATTCCAACGCGACCGGGGAGATGAAAGTGACTTGTCAGAACTGGCGGAATCCAAATCGGATGTCCGGTTTGAGCTCGGCGCTAAAAGTTCAGTTTTAAAATACACTTAGTTTAAATGAACTACCAGGTCGGGTCCGGGGGTCTAAAATTGGAAATACCGGTCGGACGGCCGTGCCGATCATTCCAACGCGACCGGGGAGATGAAAGTGACTTGTCAGAACTGACGGAATCCAAATCGGATGCCCGGTTTGAGCTCGGCGCTCAAAGTTCAGTTTTAAAATACACTTAGTTTAAATGAACTACCAGGTCGGGTCCGGGGGTCTAAAATTGGAAATACCGGTCGGACGGCCGTGCCGATCATTCCAACGCGACCGGGGAGATGAAAGTGACTTGTCAGAACTGACGGAATCTAAATCGGATGTCCGGTTTGAGCTCGGCACTCAAAGTTCAGTTTTAAAATACACTTAGTTTAAATGAACTACCAGGTCGGGTCCGGGGGTCTAAAATTGGAAATACCGGTCGGACGGCCGTGCCGATCATTCCAACGCGACCGGGGAGATGAAAGTGACTTGTCAGAACTGACGGAATCTAAATCGGATGTCCGGTTTGAGCTCGGCACTCAAAGTTCAGTTTTAAAATAAACTTAGCTTAAATGAACTCCCAGGTCAGGTCCGGGGGTCAAAAACTTGAAATACAAGTCGGACGGCCGTGCCGATCATTCCAACACAACCGGGGAGATGAAAGTGACTTGTCAGAACTGGCGGAATCCAAATCGGATGTCCGGTTTGAGCTCGGCGCTAAAAGTTCAGTTTTAAAATACACTTAGTTTAAATGAACTACCAGGTCGGGTCCGGGGGTCTAAAATTGGAAATACCGGTCGGACGGCCGTGCCGATCATTCCAACGCGACCGGGGAGATGAAAGTGACTTGTCAGAACTGACGGAATCCAAATCGGATGCCCGGTTTGAGCTCGGCGCTCAAAGTTCAGTTTTAAAATACACTTAGTTTAAATGAACTACCAGGTCGGGTCCGGGGGTCTAAAATTGGAAATACCGGTCGGACGGCCGTGCCGATCATTCCAACGCGACCGGGGAGATGAAAGTGACTTGTCAGAACTGACGGAATCCAAATCGGATGCCCGGTTTGAGCTCGGCGCTCAAAGTTCAGTTTTAAAATACACTTAGTTTAAATGAACTACCAGGTCGGGTCCGGGGGTCTAAAATTGGAAATACCGGTCGGACGGCCGTGCCGATCATTCCAACGCGACCGGGGAGATGAAAGTGACTTGTCAGAACTGACGGAATCCAAATCGGATGCCCGGTTTGAGCTCGGCGCTCAAAGTTCAGTTTTAAAATACACTTAGTTTAAATGAACTACCAGGTCGGGTCCGGGGGTCTAAAATTGGAAATACCGGTCGGACGGCCGTGCCGATCATTCCAACGCGACCGGGGAGATGAAAGTGACTTGTCAGAACTGACGGAATCTAAATCGGATGTCCGGTTTGAGCTCGGCACTCAAAGTTCAGTTTTAAAATAAACTTAGCTTAAATGAACTCCCAGGTCAGGTCCGGGGGTCAAAAACTTGAAATACAAGTCGGACGGCCGTGCCGATCATTCCAACACAACCGGGGAGATGAAAGTGACTTGTCAGAACTGGCGGAATCCAAATCGGATGTCCGGTTTGAGCTCGGCGCTAAAAGTTCAGTTTTAAAATACACTTAGTTTAAATGAACTACCAGGTCGGGTCCGGGGGTCTAAAATTGGAAATACCGGTCGGACGGCCGTGCCGATCATTCCAACGCGACCGGGGAGATGAAAGTGACTTGTCAGAACTGACGGAATCCAAATCGGATGCCCGGTTTGAGCTCGGCGCTCAAAGTTCAGTTTTAAAATACACTTAGTTTAAATGAACTACCAGGTCGGGTCCGGGGGTCTAAAATTGGAAATACCGGTCGGACGGCCGTGCCGATCATTCCAACGCGACCGGGGAGATGAAAGTGACTTGTCAGAACTGACGGAATCTAAATCGGATGTCCGGTTTGAGCTCGGCACTCAAAGTTCAGTTTTAAAATAAACTTAGCTTAAATGAACTCCCAGGTCAGGTCCGGGGGTCAAAAACTTGAAATACAAGTCGGACGGCCGTGCCGATCATTCCAACACAACCGGGGAGATGAAAGTGACTTGTCAGAACTGGCGGAATCCAAATCGGATGTCCGGTTTGAGCTCGGCGCTAAAAGTTCAGTTTTAAAATACACTTAGTTTAAATGAACTACCAGGTCGGGTCCGGGGGTCTAAAATTGGAAATACCGGTCGGACGGCCGTGCCGATCATTCCAACGCGACCGGGGAGATGAAAGTGACTTGTCAGAACTGACGGAATCCAAATCGGATGCCCGGTTTGAGCTCGGCGCTCAAAGTTCAGTTTTAAAATACACTTAGTTTAAATGAACTACCAGGTCGGGTCCGGGGGTCTAAAATTGGAAATACCGGTCGGACGGCCGTGCCGATCATTCCAACGCGACCGGGGAGATGAAAGTGACTTGTCAGAACTGACGGAATCTAAATCGGATGTCCGGTTTGAGCTCGGCACTCAAAGTTCAGTTTTAAAATAAACTTAGCTTAAATGAACTCCCAGGTCAGGTCCGGGGGTCAAAAACTTGAAATACAAGTCGGACGGCCGTGCCGATCATTCCAACACAACCGGGGAGATGAAAGTGACTTGTCAGAACTGGCGGAATCCAAATCGGATGTCCGGTTTGAGCTCGGCGCTCAAAGTTCAGTTTTAAAATACACTTAGTTTAAATGAACTCCCAGGTCAGGTCCGGGGGTCAAAAACTTGAAATACAAGTCGGACGGCCGTGCCGATCATTCCAACACAACCGGGGAGATGAAAGTGACTTGTCAGAACTGGCGGAATCCAAATCGGATGTCCGGTTTGAGCTCGACGCTAAAAGTTCAGTTTTAAAATACACTTAGTTTAAATGAACTGCCAGGTCGGGTCCGGGGGTCTAAAATTGGAAATACCGGTCGGACGGCCGTGCCGATCATTCCAACGCGACCGGGGAGATGAAAGTGACTTGTCAGAACTGACGGAATCCAAATCGGATGCCCGGTTTGAGCTCGGCGCTCAAAGTTCAGTTTTAAAATACACTTAGTTTAAATGAACTACCAGGTCGGGTCCGGGGGTCTAAAATTGGAAATACCGGTCGGACGGCCGTGCCGATCATTCCAACGCGACCGGGGAGATGAAAGTGACTTGTCAGAACTGGCGGAATCCAAATCGGATGTCCGGTTTGAGCTCGGCACTCAAAGTTCAGTTTTAAAATAAACTTAGCTTAAATGAACTCCCAGGTCAGGTCCGGGGGTCAAAAACTTGAAATACAAGTCGGACGGCCGTGCCGATCATTCCAACACAACCGGGGAGATGAAAGTGACTTGTCAGAACTGGCGGAATCCAAATCGGATGTCCGGTTTGAGCTCGGCGCTAAAAGTTCAGTTTTAAAATACACTTAGTTTAAATGAACTACCAGGTCGGGTCCGGGGGTCTAAATATTGTTTCAAGCTAGTAGTTGATCTATAAAATCTGCAGTTATCAATTTGATATGTTTGATTTATATTTATGCTCATTTCTTCGCACTAATTTTTTTATCTATGAATGAATGTTATTATTTTTTTAATGTAGGGGGATCCTTCTGCGGGCAGCGACAGAGGAGATGAGCAGGGCAGTGACGATATGGATGATGAGGATATTGACGATGTACCAGATATTTCTTGATGTTTAATGATATTTGTTTTATGTTATTCAGACGGATCAGCAGGGTTAATGTGTTTTTCTTTGTATTTATTTTGTCAGCATGGTGTTGAATTTTTTTATTGGTGGTGTTTATTTATTTGAACATCTATGTTGATGTTGAGATTTTTTCGGTGGTGTTTATTTATTTGGGGTACGTTGATGTTGAGTTTTTTTTTGTGGTTAGTTCCAATAATTTTTTTTAACAGGTTTATTAGATAAATAAACTTAAATTTTAAAAAAAATATTTTTTTTTCAGACGGATTTATAATCCGTCTGAAATTACGTTTGGAATAGCGACGGTAATTTCAGACGGAATTTATATCCGTCGTGAATTCCGTTTCAAACACCGACGGATTTAGGACGAATAAGCATATGGAACCGTCGTTGGAAGTTACGACGACAAAGTAATCCGTCGTAATATCCGGCAGAAATAGAGACGGATTTCAGACAATATTTCAGACGGATTACGGACGGTATTTACAACGGATAATAAATCCGTCTTAAAAACCGTATGAAATACAGACGGAAATTTCAGACTGATAATTACATACGGAAATTTTATCGTGTGAGATTTAGACGGAATT
This sequence comes from Amorphophallus konjac, assembly GCA_022559845.1. Classification (NCBI taxonomy): domain Eukaryota; kingdom Viridiplantae; phylum Streptophyta; class Magnoliopsida; order Alismatales; family Araceae; genus Amorphophallus; species Amorphophallus konjac. The sequence goes on from JAHNEJ010001060.1 coordinate 14,205, forward strand.
TATGACCGAAATTATTTGTGTCTTAATTTCAGACGGAATTTCAGACCGAAAAGTTAACTGTCACAAATTTGTGACTAAGAATTTCAGACGGTCGAGTTCGGTCTTAAATCCGTCGGAAATCCGTTACAAATATGTGTTGCGACGGATTTTCAGACGGATTTGAGACGGATAACGTCCGTCTGAAATCCCACTTTTTCAACATGATTGCAAAGAAGAGAGGACACTCCCTCAGTCCCGTCCACACTGCCAACCTGAACAGACTTCTGGCAAGAAAGATAGGAGGCAGTCACAAGGCTTGCCTCCTCCTCTGGCCCTTTGCTGCACCTATTGCCCTGGGGCCCGAAAGGGAGGAACCCACCATTGAGAGAGGCCGAGCCATCAGAGTGCCAACCTTGCCAGAGATCCCTATAAACTTGATTTTATTTAGGCTCTATTAATTGTTCACATCAATTAACTTTTAATAAATTAAGCCTAGTTAAATGTTAGTTAAACTTAGCTTGTAATGAAAATGACTATTATCCCCTGGCCGGCTTCGTTGTCTTATTCCTCTCCATTAGGAATCTCCTTGACGGAAGATGCCCCCACATCTTATGACCCCACTAAAGATGTCAAAAATACTCGCAAATCTAATTATCCGTATCACTTGACATGTGATGGGTCAGGTAATATCCCAATAAATAGATATGAATTCGGGTTCGGATATTTTTAAAAATACTTATTTCATATTCGGATCGGATATAGATTTAGTGTACTCGAACTCATACTCGATCTAAACCCATTCTTAATAACTCATTGTATATATTGGGCCTATGATTTTGGCATGAACTTAACCCACTACTCGTCTTCTTGAGTACGTGAGTTTGAACTTTTGGTTAAAATTATAAGGATATTTTTATAAAACATAAAACTTACTTTGGAAAGGAAAGAATCGACCATGTTTCCCTTTTCCCACTTTCCACGAATCCCACTTTCCCTTAGATGTGGATGTGGACTCATATTTTTTAGATAGATATAGATATCCGTGGATATATGCATACATGTATCTATACCCAAGAAAATAATAAGATATTATCTGAATATGATATTTGTAAATATTTTGCATATAATGTATGGTATTGATTTACTCGAGTTGAACCAATCTATTTACATATATATATATATATATATATATATATATATATATATATATATATATATATATATATCATTTTGGTCAAGTAGAACTAATAACAAGGAGACGAAGAATATTTAGGACTAAAATCTAAATACTCAAGATGCGGGCATTTATTTTGAACAAGGTAAGTTTTCAAAGGCCAAAGTTGAAAAAAAAACATGAAAAAGATATATTTCCTGTACGTAGGGGTGAGTACGGTTTGGTTTGGTTTGGTTTGAAGAGATTTTTTATCAAACCAAACCGAACCGAATTAAGACTTCAACCCGAACCAAACTAGTTTGAAATCAAACCAATCGGTTTGGTTTGGTTTGAATCATATTCATCTCCCGTTTTAGAAATTAGATTGGATTCAAACAACAATAGAGAAAGGTAGGGTAAAAGAATTTCTATCAAATAAAATAAATATTAAAAAAATAACATAAAAGTTGTAACTTGTAAGAACAACCTCCATAATATTTTCACATAAAAAATTAAGAACTTCAGATACAGTAAAATAGAAGGTGATTTGAAACTTATTTCATAAAGTCAGAAACCTCGTTAGGATGATGGCAGAAATTGGACTTTTTGAATTGAGATTTATAGTTACATATACATTTATATTAATTTGATAAAAATATTCTTAAATTCGAGTTATTCGGTTCGGTTTGATTTTGTTCGGTTTCTTGAACTTCAAAACCAAACCAAACCAAAATTTTTAATACGATTCGGTTTGAACTCAAATAAAAAATTTTAAATTTTAACCTAAACCAAATCGAATCAAATCTATTAATTCGATTTGATTTTCAGGTTAAACCCGAATAATGATCACCCCTAGCTGTATGACCATTCGTCTTGCGAACCCACCCATGATTGTTATGCATGGGATGACGAAGCTCGAGGGATAAAAAAATTCTCAATAAGAAAATCGAAAAAAAAACATGAGCCCAAATGTCTCCATTATAGATTGGACGGTCAGGATAGTTTTCTCCGGCACCATCTATGACTCCACGAATTAATTTGAATCGCCATATGTAGATGCGCAAGTAACACGCTTTCAATTTTGTTCTTTACAGTTATATGGTACCATGTTATATGCGTTCTTATGATCTGACGGTCAGGAAAATGAGTACCAGAAAAGTCTACTGTTGTGATTGTACGTGGAAATATATATATCCTCGTATATCATACATTAAATAAACTTATCAGTAGAATACAGAACTGAAAATGGAACGTACTTTTGCATTTGTTTCCTATGGGTAATTAATTGTATTTATATCGGTCAGATATAATGCGCTTACCATATGGCCGATCTTATTATCCTAAACATTGTCTTTGCTTATGTAGGCCAACGAATAATGTGGGGTTGAATTCTAGTTCTACCCTTATTTTTATCTTCTTAGATGAAATTATATCTTTATTCTTATTCTCATCCTTGTATATTTTTTATCTTTTTATTTTGATGATGCGGAACTTAACACAATAGTAGTCAAGTACTTGGATGGAACGTGAGAGATCTGAGTTCAAATCTAACGACGTCTAACTCACGAGTATCAATTTCTTTTTCTAAAATTACTCATGGGGTGTTTGGTTGCGTTTTTTTCCCTTCTTTCTCTCTCAAATTTAAAAAAAGAGAGAGAGAGAACTCAATTAACCGTGTTTGGTAAGTACTCTATAATTTTTAGAAGAGAAACTAACTCCGTTCAAATCTCTTTCCAAAACAAAACAACTCCGGAGTAATTTTTTTTTAAAATTGCCCGAAGGCCTCCCTCTTCCCTCCTCGGCGGATCCCCCCCCTGCGTGGCCCCCCTCTCCCTCCCGCCGTTCTCCCCCCCCCCTCCCCGACGGTCCTGCCTCCTACGCGGCCCCCCCTCCCTCCCGCCGTTCTCCCTCCCCTCCTTCCCCGGCGGGTCTCCCCTGCGTGGCCCCCCTCTCCCTCCCTCCCCTGCGGACCCCTCGGCAGATCCCCCCCCCCGGCGTGGCCCCCCCTCTCCCTCCCGCCGTTCTCCCCCCTCCCTCCCCTCCCTCCCTGGCGGTCCCCCCCCTGCGTGGCCCCCCTCTCCCTCCCTCCCCCTCCCCCCATTCTCCCCGGCGGATCCCCCCCTACGCGGCCCCCCTCTCCCTCTCCCTCCCTCCCGCCGTTCTCCCCGGCGGTCGCGTAGGGAGGACCTTGTTGAAGGAGACGTCGTAGGTCCAGTCGACGATGATGAAGATCCGACGGACGGTGTAGAGCAGCAGCAGCAGCGCCCGCACCGGCGGCGAGAAGACGCTGAAGCTGGTGATGAGGTTCTCCGTGAGGATCTGGAAAGAGAGCAGGAAGAGGTGGGGGGTAGCCGACTGCACGGCGTGGTCGTCGCCGCTGGATAACCCGCGGAGAACGTAGGCCAACGGCAGGAAGAGGCCCACCAGTGTGCCAACCATCGCGTACAACCGAAAGGTCCTAGTGCGGCGGTGTCTCGGGGCCGGAGGGGTGCACGGAGATGTTGCCGGAGCCATTGACGGAGAAGTAGGGCGCGCCCCACCCATCGATCTCGTACAACGTCTTGGACAGCTCGGTGGACCAGTGGGAGGAGAGGGACTCCAACACGGAGGAGGCCGCGTTCGTTGCCGGTGGAGCGCCGTCGGAGAATGACTTCGGTGCGGGAAGAAAGCTGGGCTCCCGACCAAACAACATGGGACTCTTTTTATTAATTTTAAAAATTAAGTAGAAAACTACCCCGTCATAATTTTTAAGATAGAAAGAGTTTTTTTTTAAAGTGTTCCCAAATACCCTATAAATCTTGTGCTCAAATCCTTCTAAGAGTAAGGTTGCGTTTGGAACGGATAGTGGGTGTAGAGATTTTTTCAAAATCCCTAGAGAGAGAGGGGGGGAAGCTGTCTTTAGGCGCCATTCAGCAACACTTCAGATTATGAATTTTTTCCATAATCTTTTAGATAGGGAAAAAACTAGTAGAGATCAACTTTTGGAGATTATGAAAAGTGCTGTCTTTTTCTCTCTCTCTTTCTAAAATTTATAATCCAACTTTTGAATAATCTGATGTGACAAAGGTACATTTGGTGAGACTTTTAGGGGGTGAGAATTTCAAGGCCATAATTCACCTCCTATTGTGTTCCCAAACGAGGCCTTAGACAACTTTTAGAGATTTTGAGTTCTGCTCCTTTTTCTCCCTATCTCTCTCTAAACTTCGAAATCTGCATAAAGTAAAAGTTGATGAGACATTGAGATATTTAAAAATAATTTTCAAAGAGTAGAGATTTCAATGATTGGAATCTTTAAAATCTCTCCCCAACATCTATTCCAAACGCTATCTAAATGTGAGCCAGATAATACCCTCTCTGAAGTATATCTTTTATTTTTATATTTAGGAACAACTAGGAGTGGAAATGTAAAAGCTATCATAAAACACCATCGGTCAACTCAAGCTTCTAATTGTATTTCTTCTGAAAAATTACAAATTCACTTTAAAGGCGACCTGATGCATAAGTCCTTTCTAACCAATATTTATATATATATTTTTATGAACCATATGATATGTGATATACACATTTGGGTTTTATAGACACGTGATTTTTATTTTTTTAAAAAATAAGTCATTGTCAATCACCCAGATGGACGATCAGATTTGAAACTTTAAAGTCCTAACAAAAATAAGAAACAAAGGCTACACATGGGCAGTTGAACCCATAATCTATCTCTTAACATCACTTCATAATTCACAAGATTGTTAGTTTTAGCTCGTTTCGTTGCATGTATTAGATCCCCCAAGCTACAGCAGCAGGCCCGAGTTCACTTCCATTTTTAAAACAGACGAGAAATTTTGGCCCCAAATCCAGTCCATATAAAATAAGCCCGGCCCATTAACCACTCCACTTCAGCACGGCAAAGCAACACAGAACAAAGCGAGGCGGAGGAACACACCCCACACAGCCTGTAGAACTTTGTAATTTTAAGATGACACTCCTACACATCTGGCCCCTCTTTGATAGAGGGATATCTCCTGTTTATTCTTGAGAAAATTTATATTTTATCTATTTTTTAGTTTGATAAGGTAATAAAATTAATCCAATTACAACGAGGGATAACCCTCGTGTATCCCGATTAAATTAACCCAACAAAATTGGTGGAATAATTTAACCCCCTATTTAACCCGTTGTCTGTCAAAATAAATGAGACTAAACTCTAAGATAAATTAATTCAAGAGATATATCTTTACATTTATATGTTCATGTTCCTCTGTGAAAGAGGGACCTAAAGAGTAACAAAATTAAAAGGCACTCCTGTGCTTTCTGTTTTTGGGTTTTTACATATAAATTATTGTTAATTGAAATTTATATATATTTATCATTTCTATATTTATATTTATACACATATTTTTAAAAATATTAATATTATACAGAAAGACCGTAAAGTGATCTTTTTATACTGTTTTAAGTGATTATTTTGCATATAGAAAGTATGAAAAGTTATACCGTGAACTTTGTACACAATGTCAATATTTTTAATAATATATGCATAAATATAAATATAAAAGTAATAAATGTATAATTTTATTTTAATGATAATATTTTATATGAGCAAATCCCTTCTCTTTTCCCTTTTGGCACCGAGCACCAAAAGAAGCCCAGAAGCCAAGACCACAATGGGCTTCTCTTGCTGCCGCCCCACCCTCTGAGTACGACTGCTGTAGTACACACCTTCATACTTGGTTCCCCCACCCGCCCCCCCCCCCCTCAGCTTTTTCACCGATTACACTATCACTTTGGTCACTGCAACCCCCATAAATCAGACCAGACCACCTCCAAAACCTGCTACCAGTAGTAAATTTCCATGCTTTCCCATGTTCTGGGGTTGCCATGTTACTCAGTGGGCACGAGCGTGGAGCTCTATATCCACGTACGTACGTGCCATGGGAAAATATCATGATAATTCTCATCGATTCCATAAGGTCGATATCGAAGAACATGCAAAAGATCACAGTTGAGATGCAAGATGGTGTAATATCCCGATGTTCTAGTCTTCTAAGACAGATGAGGATGCGAGGAGGAAGAAAAGGAATCGCCTTTGCATGCATCTCGATCATCTCCAGCAAGAACAGCCAAACAGAAGATGATAACCTCGAATATCTCTGAGAAGAACGAGAGCGCTACCTGTAATATTACTGCTTCACGCCACAGCTGTGTCAGAGCGCATAAGATGATGGAGCTGCTGCTGCTACTGGGCGCGTAGCTGGAGTTGGGGATGGAGATGGGAATGGCTCCTCTGGTGCTGCTATCGTTGTTGGTGTGGTAGGATGTTCGGGTTGGTGGAGTAGGCTGCTGATGGATCGAGCCTTCACCATCCCGATCTTGTTCCTCCTCTTCCGCTTGGTGGGATTAATTATCTCTTCTTCGTAGTAGTCGTCTCCGTCCCCCGACAGAATCAGCTGGTCCTGCTGCCGCAGTAGCGATGGCAGTGGCGGGGCAGTGGCTCCATGATCACACACGTCCTCTTTCTTCCTGGCCCGCCCGTTGCACCGGACGCTGCTCACGCTCCGAAGCCTGCCCTTGCCGAGGTGGTGCTCGCACAGGGAGTAGCCCACCAGCGTCTGCTGGCAGCATCGCCACCCCCTCCCGTTCACGCGGCTGCACCGCGAGCCTTCCATCAGCACCGCCGGGCTCCGCCTCTTCTTCCCATTCCCGTGGCCCCCACGGCTCCCGTCTACCGGTGCAGCTGTCGCCGCCGGCATCACGTCCACTCCCTCCTCTTTCACCACCATGTCGCCACACTTCTTAGCCGCACCGGCGCCGTCACCAGTAGCAGTCGGTGCACCACCACGATTATCAGTGCCGACAGAAGTTAGAGCAGTACCTGCAGCCGCCGTGGTTGTGGAGCTGGAAGCAACAGCGCGTCTTCTCCTCTTGCTGCTCGGCCTGGTTTGCTTCATCTCTCTGTCGGCGACCACCTTCTCTTCTTCTTCTTCTTCGGCTTCAAGACCCAAGCTTCTCCCTCGGGCATGATAAGTCCCCCCTCTCCGCTTCTTCAGCGGGAACTCCTCCTCTCCGTCGCTCCACCTCACCATAGCTTCTGCCGCTCCCAGCACCGCCGCCACGCCACTGGGCAGCACCTTGCGCCCACCACCATGGCTGCCCCCCGACACTTCAGATGCCTCCGCACACACGCTGCTGCGAGAGGTGCACACGGAAAACAGATTTAGTGAACAAGGACGCGCACATATCACAAAAACTGCAAAAACACGGGATACCAGCCGCTCCCCCACCATCCCCACCACCCAACATGCATATTATAGAGCAAGCCCGGTCTCATGTGCTAGGATGCCACACCCCACCTCACACTAGACACCTCCTAGAAGAGGAGGCAGTCCTTACAATGACGTCCCAGCCCCATCCAACACGTACAGCTCGGGCTCGGCACGCCCCTTGTTGGGATTTGTTTTCTTTTCCCTTATCTCTCTCTCTCTCCCCTCCTTTTGATAATTTGATGGTGGGTATTTACTACAGATGCGAGCTAGGTAGTAACAATCTGCCAAGCACAGGTAAAAATGAGTAAAAACGGGGTGCAAGGATAGTTGAGAGGGGGGGGCATGAATGGAACCATGGAGGAGGGAGATGGAGCAGGCACGGGCTCGGCATGCATACTTGCAAAACTCCAGGAGGCTTCTTTTCTGCCACAAGATGGGTAGGGTCGGATATTTTTCCGAGAGAGAGAGAGAGTAACCGAGTTTACCTCTTTGGAACAGGAGCTTTATCACCACTGTGAGCATCCCCATCCTCGCCGTTCTCCACATCCAGCTCCCGCTTGGGGACCTGCACAAGAAGGGCCATCAGGTTCCATGAGAGATAATCCATCAAGGATCCCTCGTCTGATACAGCCGGGTAGGCGACAAGATCCAGCACATTGCACCCACCCGATGCAGCTAGCAGAAGGGGATCTGATCTGTTTACACGCGACATCTCCCCGTGCGAGCAGCGAGAGAGAACAGGAGCGAAGCTAATTATTATTATTATTATTATTATTATTATTATTTAAAAGGACAAAGCTTTGTGGTGCAGGTCCCCGCGGAGGAGCAAGAAGAGGAGATTGGATGAAGAGATGGATCGATGCAGAAGGGAAAGAAACCACGAATAGTGGGGATGTCCAGTACCTCCATACCATGGCTGCGACCGAAGCCGAGATCCCTTGCGGGCAAGCGAGGCCCGGGCGGGGGTAGATCTCCTCTCTCCGCTCCACCTGCCGCTGCTGCCGCCGACGCCGGCGGGGGGAAGAAGGGTGGGCATGTGGTGGGATTGGGGCTACTCCCGTTGGGGTGCAACCCTCGTCCTCCCTCCCCACCACATACGCCTTCAGCTGCTACACGGACTGCTGCTGCTGCCGCCGCCGCCGCCGTCGCCAAGACTTCTCCTTTTTCCATGCTTCCTGTCCCCGCACCGGCAGCGGCAACTGGCGGCGCCACTCCTGCAGCAGCTGCGGCGGCCGAAGGTGGATGGCAAGAAGACAGATCTGGTGGCTGGAAGGGACTCTGGTATCTCTTCCGTATCCTCATGGCGAGAGAGGTGCAAAGGACAGAAGCGCGCAGAGAGAGAGAGAGAGAGAGAGAGAGAGAGCGAGAGGATTTGGGGAAGGAGAGTGGTGCAAAACCCAGCCTTTACAGCAGGAAGTGGGATTTTCTCTTTTGGTTTTTTTAGTTCTTTTTTTTTCACATTTCGTTCTTTTGCGAAGTTACCCCTCACAGCTCTTCTTTTAATGGTTTTAGACGTTTTAATAGTTTTATGTATTTAGCACACAAAAATAGTGAGTGCAGTATACGTGGACTGGCACGTACCGGAAAGCGTCCATATCCGGAGCACGTGCGGAAGGGCAACCCGCTGTAGCCGGTGGATTCTTGGCACGTGCGGAAGGGTCACCCGTTGTAGCAGGAGGATTCCTGTGCGGATAAAGATAACATGATTCTTTCTAAAAATATCTCTCTTACAAATTTATTTTTAAAATTATCTTTTTATATTATTTTTAATAAAATTTATATCAATATAGTTCCAAAACTACTTCTTTAGTTAACTTTCATTAAAGATTCAAAAAATATTCTATTCTCACATATGAAATTAAATTTTTAGATAAAAGTATCTCTATAAAAAGGAATTATTTTGATTGGGAGAGAGAGATAAAATAATAGATATATTAAGTGAGAGAAATAGTTTAAAACAAATTGATATATCTTTGAACTTTCTCACATTTATACAAAAACTAATCAAAATTAAATAAGACATTTTAATGTAATAGTGACAGTAAGTCAACTGACAAGGATAATTTTGTAAGTATCACAATGTAATAGTATTATTAAAAATAATATCAAAACAAGAGAAATAATTTCAGAAATAGAACTTACGAAGATGGTATGTTGAAAAAAATCACTAAATAATATTATCTTTGGTAATTTTGGGGGGACCATAAATGGGGTCCGCGTAAGAATTCGATGTCTAACATCTCGGGACCTTCTCAATCTCAGGTCCCCCCACCATTATAAAATTATTTAATTAAATAATTAAAAAGAGAAACAGAGAGAAGAAATAAACGATTGAAAAAATGATTTGGTGCACGAGTTTAGAACTTGATAAAAAATGATTTTAAATTTTGACTCAGAATTACTGGTAAATATAATTTTCCAAAATAAAAATTTCAAGTTGGCCCCAATCTAATTTGCATGCTTGGAACGGTTAGATCGACATCAGACGATTGAAAAAGATACAAGAATAAAGATCAGATGTTTCTCTTTGTCCAAACAAAAATTACACATATGAGAGTTCCAAATTGAGTGGCAAATTTTAATATTTTTTATCAAAAATGCATTAAATTTAAAAATCTTAAATTCATGCAATGTGATCTTTGAGAATACAAGATCTATAATAAAGTGATGTGCACGTATCATTGATATGGTTTTAACATTTTATATTTTTTTTATAATTTGTTAATTTCAAAATTTAGACTAACCCTTAAAGATATATTCTAAGGCCCTCTTTATTTGCGGAATAAATTGAGGAATACCACCAAAACTTATCTTGTTCATTTTGATTGCTCGTATAAGATATTGCAGTTGAGTTAAGATATACAGACTCTTATTCGAATTTATCTCGAGATAAATTATTTTATCAAAAAGATAGAATAAGGAGAGTTAATATTTTTCACATTTCTCGAGAAAATATCTCGAGTTATCTTATCTCATAATCAAAATATTTTAATATATTTTTTAGAATACATTATTTATAATTTAACTTATCTGTTTAACTTATTTCATAATTAGATAGGACCTAAGTTCATTAGATTTAAGGGAAAACTCATTGCAAATGGCTTCTAACCACTTATAACAAATTTTCCCCATCACTCGGCAACCTAACACACATAATCTAATAAAAAAAACCAAAATATGGGAGGAAATAATTTAAGATTCGAACCTCATGAAAGGGAACAAAAAAACCACCGAGAACGGAGACAAACAGGGGACCAAAACGTCTCCCCATCTCTCTCCAAACCTTACTCTTTCGATTTTTGATTAAAAAAATTTATAAAATGAATTATTTTTTGGAAGAAGATGTATTGGAAATGGGTGATTGCCCTTGGATGTCGCTGGACTCGCCGCTCTCGGGTGAAACCTTCGGGTTGCAGAAAAGCAATCCCCGAATGAATTGCGTCATATTGGAACCGACTCGGGTCCAATACGACCCAATATATACCGTATTTAATCATGCAATTCGGTTCTGTACAACATGGGTTGTGAAATGTATGGCAATACGGATTGACCCAACACTGAATTCGGGACTCGGGTCCATCGGATATGACATGACATGGGTCAACTAAGTCGTACCGATATGATACGAGTCAATAAATGTTATCACAAAAAAATGAGCCGACCAATTTAAATCCCTTTGACGCATCTGATTTTTATTTATTTATTTATTTTTTTATCACCTTATCCTCCATTGGACAGTGTGAACATGTAATTCACATTGGAGCCCACCTTTGCTTTTTTTAAAAAAACTATTTTTGCTGCACGTCTCGATAGCAGTAAAATTCACGGGGTCCAACGGGGCGACCAGATTTTCCTCTTATAAGTCTCAATTAGCATAAGTTACTCGAGACTTTATAAAATTGAGATCGATGTGACACCGATGAAACCGGCATGAGACGGACGAATACGTCATCCGCGAGTGACGTATTCGGTTATCAAATTATCCTTTAAACTTTTGAGACAATCTCAAACAAAGAGGGTGTCAATGCACGGGTCATGGGCCTAATTGGGACCGAAGTCCAGGCCGGGCGCAGACCGGTCTAAGCCCTTGGTGACCCTTCCATGCAATACCCATTTTTCGCCCGTAAAAGAATAAATTAATTAAGGACTTATTTGGTTGGATGTAGAATAAGTTTGGTTGGGTCGGCTTAAGGTTGTGTCATAATTATAGTGAATTTAAAGAATTTATTTGAGCTTAACTCAACCCTAACCTAGCTCCAAGTCAATAGCATCATATGATAATCTAGGTTAAAGCTGGTCAAACCAGGGCTACTTAGGGCCAAAAAAAAGTATAGACCAAACTAAGTTGATGCTCTATATTGAATTTATTCACTTTATATTAGCCCAACATCTTCAAAATCAAAAGGGCTCCCGAGCTCTATTAAACAGTACTTTCCTCCCTATAAATAGTGGTTCTCACCGTGAAAGGAAGAAGATTTTCTCACACTGAAAGGAAGAAGATTTTCCTCTGACTCAATTAAATATGAACTATCAAAAGATATGTTATATCTTGATCGTCCCACCTCAAATAAGAAAGGTTAAAAAGGACGTCATATTAGTGAAAATTGGCTGTCACGGATGAAAGTGATGTTCTTGGAAGTCACTGAACCATTTCCAGCAGAAGTGATCTTGTATACCCTACCAACTATTTGGGAAATCATCAACGTTTGGTATTAGTTGCAGCGAGAGCTACAGATTTTTTGTTGGCTGGCAATGATGACAGAGAGGAAATTAAGGAGAGAAAGAAAGACTCAGATGGTGAGAGAGAGAGAGAGAGAGAGAGAGAGAGAATTGAGATCTTGCAAGAGAGGGGTGTAAGGGGAGTAAGAGAATAACCCCAATCTTCAAGTGGTCCAAGCAATGATGCACCACCCTTGATTTGTCCTCTTCAGCTATTTAATTGGGGGTTGGGTTGGGAGGGGCCGAGGGGGGTGGGGGCGGTGCGAGCGACCACCCAGACACTCCCCACATCCATGAAAGGGCAAGCCTCCCTCCTCTTCGATCTCCCCATTTTAGTGGGGATAATGTTCTTGTTTATGGAATTCTAGTGTAAAATTATAAGTACGTACTTTTGAGGTAAATGGGTCGGTCAGCAAGTGTCAGAGAGAAATTATGGGTTTAAATATGCCAACTTCAGTGAGAGTTACAATTTTTTCGCTTCGCTCTTCGGCATTTTAGAGAGAAGCATATGTAGGCGTCTCCTCATAGATATTAAGAGATAATTTTTAAAACATTAGTCTTATTTTCCGACCCTCGTTCCCCTCCTTATTATCCCAACGTTAGTCAAACATTCCTCACATTCATGAAAGGGCAAGCCTCTCTCATCTTATGCCATTTTGGTGTGGACATTGTTCTTAAACACATTTCAGGTAAATTAGGCGATCATAAGTGTTCGAAATCGACGAATTATGCGAATAAGTTAATATAAAATTATTTGTTTTTTTCATGTGAAACACTAATAGAATAGAAATTATAAAATATTATTTTTAAAAAATTATTAACACCCGTATCATTACTTTTAACGGAACCGTGGAGGAGATCTTGTGACTCTTGCAACCTATTATCATTAGTTAGGGTGGTCAGATCTAGATCTAATTATCCGTTCGAATCTAGTTATCACCTCTCCATCTAAAAAAATATATACTTATAAAAAAAATTTATGAGATCGGAGTATGTCTCCCCCCCCCCCGTGTGTGTGTGTGTGTGTGTGTGTGTGTGTGTGTGTGTGAGAGAGAGAGAGAGTCATTTCTTTGTTTGATAATCCTGTTCTCCTTCTCTCTTCTTGTTGGAGTTCTCGTCGGCGACCGGAGATCCACGTTTGAGCCACTAAATCGAGGTGAAGACGAGGGTTTTAAAATCAACTCGGTATGGGAATGGGGATGAGCTTCAGGATTTTTTTTTTAGCTCTCGTAAAAGGAGGTGGGGGTCTGATGATGACACTAGCACACCATTTCAAGCCATCACTCCTGTATGTTCGATGTGCTAACTAATAATTTAATATGCATGTTCTTGGAAAAGGATTAGAAAGCAAGTGGGATAATCCATAGGCTTAAAAGGTACTGTAATCTATTGGGGTGACTCGTTAATTTCTCGATGGCGACAGTGGATGTATCTAGTCAGATGATAGATAGTTACAGAGAATACGGGGGTACAATATGGTGAATATATATTCGGATATAACTTTATTTGGATGTTAAATAAGAAGGTCAAAACTTATAAGGTTGATTGAATTGAATAAAGGGTTTGCACGTATACTCCTCTAAATATCGATTATGTTAAATATACTCCTCATTTGAGTATATTCTTAAGAATATCTTTCATTTAATTTTAAATGTTGTGGCAATATCATTGCAGTTTACTAATGTCGATAGAAGATGAACATTACGTAGAATATGTTATCTACCGCCGTTAGGTGTACTTAACTACTTAAAAAATTGTTACTCAGACAGAGAGAGAGAGCCCCTTCGAGAGAGAGAGAGAGAGAGAGAGAGCCCCTTCTATCTCCTAACCCACTCCATCTCCCACCTCTGACTAGACCCCTCCTCCCACCTATTGCTCCGGCAAGACTCTCCTTCCACTGTCGGCCCGCCCCTCTCTCCCTGCAGAGAACCCCCACCCTCCGTCGGCCATCCCCCCTCTCCCTTCCACTCTTGCCCCCCTCCCATGACTGTACAACCAGCCTCTCCCTTATGCTCTGCCCCCCACCCCCTCCCACCGTTAGTCAGCCCCCCTCTCCCTTCTATTATCTCTCTTAGGCCTGTCAACGGAGCGGATACGAAGCGAATATATGACTATTCGTATCCGCTCCGTTTTTCGATTCGAATTATCCGATTTTGATCCGCTCCGATTTGACTCGGATACGAAGCGAATATCTGACTATCCGTATCCGCTCCGTTTTAAAATCTGAATTATCCGATTCGAATTTAAAAGTATATAAATATAATTATAGAATATTAAAAGTATATAAAATATAATTATAAAATATCAAAAATGTATAAAATAAATTTTTAATTAAAATACAACTATAAAATATCTAAATTTCTCTATAATATCATTTATTTTAGAATATATTATTTTAAAATATGTATTATATGATATATAATATTACGGACGGATATTTTTCAAAGCGAATATTATAATATCCGTATCCGCTCCGATTCAAATTCGGATATTATCCGTATCCGAAAAAATGAATACGAATCGAAGCGGATCCGGATAATATCCGTATCCGTTGACAGGCCTAATCTCTCCCCACACCTCCGACCAACCCCCCTCTCCCTCCTCCTCTGCCCTCCTCCTCCCTCCCACTGACGGCTAGCCCCTCTCGATCTCCCTTGTTTCCTCGCCTCCGCCCCCCTCGCCCCATCCGGCCAACCTCCCACCTACGGCGAGCTCCCCCGATCTCCCTGTTGCTCTGGCGAGGCCCCCCCACTCTCACCTTCAACCATTCCCCCCTCTCCCTACTGCTCCACCCACCCCCCACCTCCGACCTGCCCCCCAACCCCTCATCACCGGTGGCCCCTTTCCCCCTATCTCTCAATCGACGACACTTCTCTCTCCCATCCTCCTCACTGCTCCACCCCCCACCCCCTCATTGTCGTTGCACCCCTCCCTCTCTCACCCCCACCTCGTAGTTGGCGACACTGCTCTCCCTATGTTAAGATTTCAATTGGGGGGCGGGAGAGAGAGATAGAATAATCCGAGAGTAAGTTAATAATTTCACCTTTTAATTCACATTTAACTCAAGTTAAACTAACATGAGTTACCGCAGATGTATAATCATAATATTTAAGATTAAATAGAAGGTATTCTTGATAATACGTTCAAATGAGAATTATATTGAGCATAACGATATTTAGAGGGTTATAAATACAAAAAACCATTGTTTAAACAATGACGGCTAATGCGAGACGACGAAGTAAATGACTAAATGTATGTTTTTCTGTTTTAGCGATGCAATTACATATATACCTTCAAAGGTTGTTGTATTCGATTGTCAACCCTCATATTCAAGTCCCCACGCAATATACCTTTTCAATAAATCATATTTTATCATTTCCAGACCCACTGTTTTGTTGTTGTTTGTTAACTTATAGCTTTGGATGGGTTTGAGAGTGAAAAAGTCTAAATTGACCTAATCAAAATGACTATATATATATATATATATATATATATATATATATATATATATATGTCTGTAAAATTTTCCATTATTTTTTCATTTTGTATGATATATTCTCCAAAGCTTGATATTTTATGTACTGCAGCTATGTTTCCGACTGGAATACTCGTCCATCTCCGATGGAGCTATAACTAGAAATTAAGATATTAACTAAATATTTGCCATGTTTGATAACGGGTTAAATCCAGATAAGATAGGTTAATCGGGGTCGGATGAATTATTTTATTTGATATTTTTTTAAACCGAGTTAAATAAGGTTAAAGTGAATTAACTCATTTTTAAAAAATAAGTGAAATAAATTAACTGTCTCCAATTAAGATTAGAGATAGAGTGAGTCATCCCGAGTAAATCATCCATTCTTAACCTGTACTCTGTTATCAAACTTGTCTTTGACGTTCTAAACATCACGACTATATATACATACCAACATACGGAAGAGCAATATTATGACGTCACTCTTTTTGTCTCATTTTTCCTGTTGTCCAGGGATATATATATAGTAGAATATGATATACTCCAAGGGTTAATTACGTAATTATCTTCGAGTTTTATTTGTCAAGGCCCAGAAAAATTTGAATGAAGGATATAACTATGTAATAAATAGGTAGTAATTAGATAAATGAGCCTGATGATCTGTTTGATCTGTAGAATCTCATGCCGATGAAATTTACGTAATCACACGTTTTTTGTTCATACACTCAAATAAGACGGTAGGCACCAAAAATGAATACTTCTGTCATCTTTCCTTTTTTTTTTATGACGGACAGAAGTTTTATTCAAAAACTCGTATGTATGCGTGTATGCAATATGTGTATAATATATGCATGTTTAACTAGTTATGATACAGGCTTGATTGGGAAGAAAGAAGCATGTGGCAGGACAGCCTTTTGATCCCTATCAACCCTTCCCTACTCTAATCTAGTGGGAACCTACAATTATGGGCCCTGATGATGCCATTTGTGGGCTCCTTGTGGGCCGTGGTGTTAGAGGATGAGCATTTGCTCCGAAGGAGTGCCCCTCTTTGGGGGACCAGAGGATTCAACCATATCTAAAGGGGTAATGCTTAGTGCATGTTCGGGTTATTTTTCATTCAGGATGTGCACTAAATAAATTTATTTTTAAAATTTTTTTATATCGTGAGACCTAAGTTATCTTAACTTGTGGTGTAAGATACACCCCATCCGATGACCATTCAATGAATAGTGTTGGGTTGAATTTATCTTGAATCGACTATTTTTATTTTAAATTTTTTTTGAGACGTCGGATGGAAGTGTGTATTACATCACAAATTAGGTTGACTTGAGCCCTACATCATAAAAACTTTAAAAAATTAAGTTTACTTGATGTACACCCGGACTGTGTAATTAGGCCCAAGTGTGCACTAAGCGTTGCTCTTCCAAAATAATTCATAAAATTTTTAAATGACTCCACAATCTACCCCAATCAGATGTAATTGGGTAATATATATATATATATATATATATATATATATATATATATAGAGAGAGAGAGAGAGAGAGAGAGAGAGAGAGAGAGAGAGAGTTCAGCACTATGGGGTGTTGGGGTTTCCGAACATCATTTGTAGACATTT
This sequence comes from Amorphophallus konjac, assembly GCA_022559845.1. Taxonomy (NCBI): domain Eukaryota; kingdom Viridiplantae; phylum Streptophyta; class Magnoliopsida; order Alismatales; family Araceae; genus Amorphophallus; species Amorphophallus konjac. Next base: position 31,406 of record JAHNEJ010001060.1, read on the forward strand.
AAATTGATAGTAGCTTTAGAATGATAAGAATGTCTCCTGCATTATACTAGATTAAACATCAAATTTTCAGGGATATTTACGTAATTATCCTTTGCAATTTTTTATTTACGTAAAAAATATTATATCATTAATACAACCCTTATAGAGAAGCATGTCATGAATGTCCTTTTAATATCATGAATATCCCTCTCGTTGCACCGTGGTTCATATATATATTTGCCTTTTAGGTGACATCGAAAAGGATAATTATGACAACTTTATCTGAAGAAGTTATTCATGGTATTGTTATTTTAAAGGGAATTTTTATATAAGTGAAGGTATGTTAAACACTTAAACTTATGCAAATATCCCATATTTTAAATGTAACATCATAGATGGTGTTGTTTGATAAATGATGCGATATACCTGTGTTTGCTTTGCATGGCAAATAGAGATTTAAAATGTATAAGGAGACATTACCAAGTTAGTAAAAATATATATTATGTATTATAAAAATATCAGGTGACCCGTATTCTAACAGTTTAAATGTAAAAAAAATTATAAAAACAATCCAGTTATTTGCACAAGTTGTGTAATTGTCATATTATTACTAATTCTTTTATATCAAAATAAATGCAAAAATGCTCATGAGTTTATAGGGTGTTTGATTGTAATTTTCTCTCTCTTTTTTCTCTCAAAATAAAAATTAAAATAGATAACTCACTTAAACACATTTGGTAAGCCCTCTTTAATTTTGTAAGATGAAATCTAGCTCAGTTATAACTTTCCCTAAAATAAAAATAGGTCTCACCATATTTTTTTTGAGAGAGTAACTCACATGCATGTCATCCCTCTACCCTATCATCTTCCACCTCACCCCCCCTCGTGCTCGCCATCCCCATCACGAGCGCGAGACGGAGGAGAAGAATGTAGGGGAAAAAGGTTGCCCCATCTCGCCACCCTCCAGCTTGCCCTCCCCTTCTCCTCCCTTTGGTGGCCATCCATTCGTTCCTCCATGGCTATATGTATGCAGTTTCGGGTCAAAGGAGGGAGGCAGCAGCAGCACAAAGCACATCCACGGCCCTGCGCCTCACCAGCCAGCCACCGTCGTCGCCGTCCGCGGGTGGCCCTCTGCCGCGCACAGTTGTGCTGCCCGACGTCCCGGTGACCTCCGCCGCCGCCCCGCGAACGGCCCACTGCGAGCCAGCTCCACTGCCGTCGCCCCTGCAAATGGCCTCCGCGACCCACTCCACTGTCGCCGCCCTGCCCTGCGGCCACCGCCAGCCTGCCCATCGCTGGCTTGGCTGCTTCCGCTTGTCGCTCGTCGTTCGCCCATGGCTGGCCCACCGACGGCGGCCCACCTGTTGTGCACGACTCCGACCGAGGGTCACACATGCCTTCCCGACGTTCGTAAGAACCCCCGCTCCCCATCTCTCTCTCTCTCTCTCTCTCTCTCTCTCTCTCTCTCTCTCTCTCTCTCTCTCTCTCTCTCTCTCTCTCTCTCTCTCTCTCTCTCTCTCTCTCTCTCTCGTACGGGTGTGTTTGCTTGTTCTGCTTATATGGGCTGCCATCTGCATGTAGAGACTGTACGGGGTGGGCGAGAGTTGCTTCTCCCCACAACAACTTTCACTACAAGAAAATTCAGAAATATCGACGGAATTTTCCTACGTAAAAAAGTTCGTCGGAAATACGTCGGAAATATTTTTATTTTTTGACGGAAAAAATTCTCTCGAAAATCAGTCGGTAATTACCGACCTATTTCCGACATATTATTTTTATCAAAAATACGTCGAAAATTTTCGATGGAATAAAATTTGGTCGGAAATACGTCGAAACTTTCTAACGTATTTCCGACCGAATTAAATTTCGTCGGAAAGCCCTAAAGAAGGGTAAGTGTGGGTTGAAATTCATGAACAGTTTCCGACAGAATTAAATTTGATCAGAAATACGTCGGAAAGTTTCGACGTATTTCTGACCAACGTTTAATACGTTGAAAATTTCTGACATATTTTCGACCAATAATTTTTTCGTCGGAAACTCCTGAAATATTAATTAATTAATTATAGGAAGGGTGGAAAATTATTTCATTATTTTTCGACGGAATAATTTCCGGTCGGAAATACGTCAGAAAATTTCGACAGAATACTTTCAGTCGAAAATACGTCAGAAAATTTCGATGTATTTCCACCGAATTAATTTCCGTCGAAAATTCTTAAAGAAGTAAGATATTTCCGACGGAATATAATTTGGTTAGAAATACGACGGAATTTTTTGACGTATTTCCGACTGACAATTATTCCGTCGGAAACTTATTTGTCATCCTTAGCAATCTATTTGTCACCTTTGAAACCTATTTAGCAAGCTATTTTTCAACAGAATATTTTAAGTCGGAAATATGTCAAAAAAATTCCGACGTATTTCTGACCGAATTAATTTTCGTCGGAAAACATCACCCACATTAAGGCATTGCCTTCTGTATTCTATTCCTCTTCCTCTTAGTCGGTAAATTATTTTCGACGGAATATAATTTGGTCGGAAATACATCAAAAATTTTCAACGTATTTTCGTCTGACAGTTATTCTGTCGGAAACCTATTTGTCACCCTTAGCAACCTATTTGTCACCGCTAAAACTTATTTGTCAACCTTACCAAATTATTTGCCACATTTGAAAGTTATTTGTCAAATTATATTTCGACGGAATATAATTTGGTCGAAAATATGTCGAAATTTTTTGACGTATTTTCGATTGACAATTATTCCGTCGGAAACATATTTGTCACCTTTAGCAACATATTTATCATCTCTGAAACATATTTGTCACCCTTAGCAACTTATTCACAGGGAAATCAAAATAATTATTTAGTCGACCGAAGCACCCTGTAAACAAAAAAAATAGAGGAGGCAAAAGAAGTATTGACACAGAAATCAAAAACAAAGATGGTTTTGGGTTTGCAACTTACTGAACTTCCCATACATATGATCATTCATTCTATATGTTCATTGAGTTCTCATGGGCCTTGAGCGTGCTTACTCTTTCCCCATGCATGCATTCAATAGTACACTTACAAATCTGAGTTAAGGAAATGCACTCTCATGCATCGATACCTCAGCTCATATGCGCTTCACACATTTCTGTTCATATACAGGGAATAGAAACGGATAAAAATTGTGTCAAACCCTTCCCCCCCCCCCCCAAAAAAAAAATTTGAATTCATACTTCCCTTAGCCTCAAGATAGATAAGGAAACCGATTGATGTAAGCCCCCCCCAAAAAAGGTCCGATGTACGTGGAGTCGACTGCATCTTGACATGGAGTCGACTCAACCCACCTTTGTCAAAAAAAAGGGAGGGTCCAGTATAGGTGGAGTCGACTCCATCTTGGCATGCAGATTATTCTAACACGACTTGGGTGGAGAGTGTGACTTGGGGGAGTTGACAGAATCTAAAATGGATACCTGATTTGGGCTCGGCGCTCAAATTATCCATTTCTTTTCAAACTATTTTAGTTTAAAATAAATCTAAGCCCTGGGATTTCGGGAGTCCAAAATATGAAATACTGATGTGATCGACGTGTCGATTATTCCAACATGACATGTGTGGGGAATGTCACTTGAGAGAGCTGACGAAATATAAAATGAATATCCGGTCCGACCTCGACGCTCAAATAAAGACTAATTTAAAGAATTCATCTTCATATTATCTACTTTCGAATTTAAAAAATTAAAAAGATATTTAATTAAATTTATTATTAATTATTTTTATTTTAATATATTTAATATTATTTTTATGTAATGTAAGATCCTCTTGCACCTGCTGATGGTGGAGATGCTATGAACGAGGATGATCTAGTGGATATCTTTTACTTTTTTTTAATGATATTGTGAAAAAATGACACTTTTGAATTAATGTAACTGTAACTTTTTATATTCATTGAGTTATGTGTTGTGGATGTTGTTTATTGTATATTGTGTGGATGTTGTTTATTGTGTGTTTTAGGTTGAGTTGTGTAGGTTGTGTGTTGTATAATTGTAATTTTAAATATGTTTTTAAAAATTTTAAATATATATATATATAATGGAGAGAAATTTTCGACGAAATTCTGACATTTTTTTGAATATACGTTGAAAATTATTGACATTTTTCGACTGAAAAATATTTGTCAGAAATATTTTTTATTTTACTATTATGTATTACCGACGTTTTATAGACGACATATATTTTCGTCGGAAAATTTTTTAACGTATTTTTCGACAGAAATATTTTTCTGTCAAAATTTTTTTTAAAATTTTTTATTACTTAAATTTATATATTATCGACAAAATACCGACAAAATAACTTTTCGTCGGATTCTTTTCGGACGTATTTTCTGACATAAATATTTGTCTGTCAAATTTTTTTTTAAAAAGTATTAATTAAATTTATATATTACTGATGAAATACCGATGAAATAAATTTCTGTCGAAATTTTTTTCGACATATTTCTGACGTAATAGCATCCATTGAAAATAATTTTTAATTTTAATATTAATTAAAAGATTATATTATCGACATATTTTTTGATGAAATTATTTTTATCAAAAATATTAATTAATTTTTTATTATTAAAATTTATTAATTATTGACATAAATACCGAAGAAAATATCGACGAAATATGTTTGTCAGTAATTTTTGACGAATTTTCGATGGAAATATATTACGTCGAAAATTAATGACCTAAATTTTCTGACATAATAATTCTGTCGAAAATCCATCGGAAATAAATCCGTCGAAAATTATGATTTTTCTTGTAGTGTTTTCTTTGATCCGGAGAAGATTTTGAGCGTGGAAAAGCTGACAAGGTCGTCCCTTTTCCCTCTCGCTCGCCCTTCCTACCACTCTCTCTATCACGAACACATATTTTGGGAACTTCTCTGCTGTCCAATGGAGTCGGGCGAAGAAGTTGGAGATGGTTTTCGACGCATTCGGAGGCGGGGGTTTCGTGGAGCTGCTGGGAGCGGGGGACTTCGCCAACATAGGCAAGGTGCTGGGCATGGAAGATGGGGATGTGGAGGAGCACAATGTCCCCGTGGTGGAGAGGGAAGGGGTCGAGATGGGTGGGTTCCTCGTCGGGTTAAGGACTTCTAAGTTATTCTATCAAATATGTCAATACAAAATTTAAAATACCATTTTTACCAAACGGATAGTTGTCTGTTTTCGTCAATTTTAAAAAATAAGTTAAAAATCAACCTGGAATATTTTTTAAGATAGAAATAATTTTTAAAAAAAAAGTGTTCCCAAACACCCTATTAATTTCCGGTCAGAATGTCCCTTATGAAAATTAGTTGGACAAAAATATCCTTCATTCTTGGGATTTTCTCCTTGCAAGTTTATTTATAGAATGTCTATCTTATTTTTATATATGTTTAATTACCTCACTAAATCACAATACTTACACAAATATCCTTTTTGTCAGCATATATTCCGCGTGCTATTTTCAGAAGTAGAACACTACAGCCAGTCAGATTCATAGCGGCACAGGACGATATGTTCTATGGTCTTACGGGGGATGCATTGCAACTGGGATTCCTATGAGTGAGAATGAGAAATTTGGCCGGCATCTGTCAGCTACCAATATATCAAAAGTGTTAGATTAGTCTGATAATTTTCTTCCCTTTTATCTGATATTTGTATAATCAAATGTCTCTGTCCTCCTCAATTTGCTCATCATGTATATTGAGACTTATTCATCTACCTATGTGCGTTAATGCTCGATCTGAGAAGAGGGTTTTCTACGCGCTAAAGTCTTCCTTAAGGAGAAGGTGACACCCTGCATTTGCTCTGTTCTGTTCAGATTTGGGCAAGTTAGAAACACGGCTCTAAGTTTTCTCTAATTATTAAATGAATAAAATTAAATGATAAATATCTCACACAGGACACACAAAGAAGATGATTAGAATATTTAAATAGTGGAAAGCTATTACTTATCCTGGCTTGTGCTGAAACGTGGGGATTAACCTCCTTATATGGGCCTTGTAGAAGTATAAGTCCAGGACTTGTTTAATGAGCCAAATTTACAAGTTACAATGGTTACAAAACAAAAGGACAAACTCCATATCCTCTCTCATGTAACTAACTCAACTCTCTCTAACAAAAAAAACTCACAAGAAATTAATGTGAGATCTCTCAACTCCTTATTAGGTAGAGATCTCTCAACTCCCCAATTTATTACATAAAAAACTCACAAGAAATTAACGTGAGATCTCTCAACTCCCCAATTTATTACATAAAAAACTCGCTCTTCACTTTTATTACATAAAAGAACTGTTTATTCAAGTTTGTTGTTTCCAACACGCCCTCTCAAACTTGAGTTTCCTTTGTGCCAAGTATTTCTCTAAATATCATAAATGTGTTAGTTGACAAAATCTTGGTGAATATGTCTGACATTTGCTCTATAGTGTTGCAATCCTCAAGTTGCACATTCTTTAGTTTCACATGATCCCCCGTGAAATAGAATCTAGTATCAATATGTTTACTTCTCCCATGCTCTATTGGATTCTTCGAGAACTTTATAGCAAACTTGTTATCCGTAAAATATTTTATGAGCTCTAACTGTGAATGATATAATTCCTTTAGCAAATTTCTCAATCATAATGCTTCGCACACAGTAAACGAAGCCGCCACATATTCGGCCTTACAATGAATAAGACCACCACACCTTACTTCTTTGAACTTTATGAGAAAGTTGTTGATCCAAAGAAGAAAATATAGTCAGTGGCACTCTTCCTTTTATCAACGTCACCACACCCCAATCACCATCATGAATAGTCAAATATTTTGGCTTCTTCGCGATAGGGATAAAAGAGACCATGTTCCATTGAGCCTTTAATATATCTAAGAATTCTCTTTGCAACAATCCAATGAGAACTCCTTAGTGTCTCCATGTACCTACTTACAAGGCCAACAACATAAAAAATATTGGGCCTTGTGATAGTAAGGTATCTTAAGCTGCCTACCAAGCTCTTATATAGAGTGGACTCAATAGTTCCTCCTCCTCCATTCCTTGTTAACTTCAAGTTTGTTGTCACATGTGTGCTCACAGTCTTGCAATAATCCATTTTAAACTTTTGAAAGATTTCCTTTGCATATTTTCTTTGAGATATGAATATCCCATCTTCTTGCTACTTCACATCTATGTCAAAAAAGTAAGACATAAGTTCACAATCTCTCATCCCAAACTCTTTAAACATACATTTTGAAGTCTTCGAACATCTCTTGACTTTGTGAACAACATATCATCAATATAAAGACATATAAAAAGTAAGTTTCCCTCGTTGTCTCTCTTCACATAGACAGTATGCTCATACGGGCATTTGATGAACCCATTTTCATGCAAATAATGATCAATGCATGAATTCTAATCCCGTGATGCTTACTTTAGCTCATAGAGGCTCTTCTTTAGGCGATACACTTTGTGCTCCTTGCCTTCAAGAATGAAGCCTTCAGGTTGTTCGACATAGACCTCTTCTTCGAAAGGCCCATTTAGACAGGTTGACTTAACATCTAACTAGTAGATTTTTCACCTACGATGAACTGCAAAAGAAATCAACAATATTACAGTGTCAAGCAGAGCAATTGGGGTGAAGACTTCTTCATAATCTAGGCCATACTTCTGTTTGTAGCTTTTAGCTATAAGCCTCGTCTTGTATCTTTTCACATCTCCATCGACAATACATTTGGTCTTATAGACCCATTTAACACCGATGGATTGTGACCTTCTCTTAGGTTTTGTTATTCTCAATGGCATGGATCTTCTCCTCCATTATCAATCTCCAATAGTCTTGTTTTATGACCTCGTCAAAAGTGAGAGGCTCGTGATCAACATACAAACATAAGAGATTTTTCTCACCATCTTCTTTTGTTTATTCATAAATCTCTCTTAAGCTCCTCATCTTAACGGAACTTCAACTCACCACTATAGTCGACAAAAATGCACTTTTCTTCACAATCATCCAACTTCTTTCTCTTCTTCTCCGGTACTTGTGCATATGCTATGCACCCCAAAATACAAAGGTGGTCAACATTGAACTTCTTGCCACTCCATGCTTCTTGGGTTGCCAAGTCCTACAACAACTTTGTTGCACTTTAGTTGAGGAGGTAAGTTGTACATGTAACAACTTCTACCCAAAATATTTTAGGCAGATATTTTCCCTTCATAATAGTTTTTTCCATCTCTAAGATGGTGCAATTCTTCCTCTCGGCGACACTATTCTGTTGCGGTGTATAAGCAGTCGTAAACTACTGTCTCATAATTTTCTATTTACAAAAGTTCATAAACATATTCGAGGTGTATTCTCCACCTCGGTAAGATCTAAGAACTTTTAATTTACAACTATTATCTCGCTTAACATGAGTTTTAAAGTGTTTAAACACAACAATTTTTATTCCATAAAATATATCTATATCTTTTTACTATAATCATCGCCGAATGTAATTCACTTTGTTGGATTTAGGTAAGTTAGAAGTACGTCTCTAAGTTTACTCTAACTATTAAATGACTAAGAATATTAAAAGATAAATATCTTACACAAGACACACAGAGAGGAGAATTAGAACACTTGAAAAGTGGAAAGCTATTGCTTCTTTTGACTTGTGTTGAAACGTGAGAATTGACCTCCTTATATAGACTTTGTACAGGAGTAACTGTTGGGCTTGTTTAATGGGCCAATGTTACAAGCTACATTGGTTACAAAACAAAAGGACAAACTTTCCCATCTTCTCTCTCCTAACCAACCTAACTCTCTAAAAAAGCTCACAAGAAATCAACGTTGAGATCTCTCAACTCCCTGTCAAGTAGAGATCTTTCAACTGCTCAATTTATTACATAAAAAATTCACTTTCCACTTTTATTACATGAAGTTTATTCAAGTCTGCTGTTTCCAACATATTCATCCATGTATATAGCTAGTTTGCACGTACGGCAAAGCGTACGTGATGCATTTGTGGTGTTTGACCGAGCAAGCTATCACATGACATAGTACTAGTCCAAAATATATATATATACCTTGTAACATGACTCGTGCATGGGCATACTTGTGCTCTTGCATAAGCATGTTAGACGTGCGAGATCATGTTCTAGAAAGGTTTGTCTGACCAGAGCCTAAATTCGCCAACCTCTTGTTGTTTTCTTCTTGGTTCACACAGGAGGCATTTCTATTACAAAACGCGAAACATCTGGGGTACCTTCCTGCATGTTTTAACCATCGTTGTCCGGTTGCACCATTTTCGCAAGCTCATGTTGGCAGGCTTCAACGCATGCCGTTGGTGCACCATCTCCCTCCGTGAAAAATGACAGACATGGCCAACAGATACCTCCATTGATGATGCCGAGAATTCCTGCACAGTACTACAAAACTATTTATTGCCAGGTAGTCATTCCGCAAGAGCGAGATATCTTGAACTTTAGTATTGGAGACTCCTAGCTAGTACGTGGTACTGCAAAGATATTGTAAATTGCAAGTTTATATATTTCTTCTTCAAAGTTTTTCTACGATGGTGGTTACCCTATATATGAAAGATAGATATTATATATTATCTTCTCTACATTAGTCTTAAGATCGATTTTTAGTTAGATGACTTACAACTTTTAAGGTGATCATGTAATGTTAGAGTCCATTGTTGTGTTCAAAACCGTGCATCCGGTGTTTGTGATTATTCATATAACAGAACTGAAGTTGGCTTGCAAGTGAAAGGGCACAACAAAGATAGGAACAATATATATACATATAAATATAAGGGTTTAGATTGAATGACTCACGCGAACTTCAATATATAGATCTTCTACGTCTAACTATGGTTGAAGTGCGCGCACTCTATCAACATCAATATGTAATGACTATACTTATGTGAAACTTATCAACTTTTTATTCCCAAAAGCTTCATCATGCAGTATATATAGGATCTGTACATGTGAAAATTTCTTGTGAACAATCTAATGTGACTGAATTGTAACTAATTATCGACTTGAGTTGGGCTCCAATGTGGCTAATGGAAGGTCCCAACTCAACAGTACGAGGAAGAGGACCCGTGTTGTAAACAACATTGCTGAGTCCATGTGCACTACTGCTTCACATCATGTCCTCAATTTGTCCACTAAACATCCTCAGTACAGTACTAACAGACAAGACGGGTTCCAACAGCCTAAGATGTACATCCTACCGACCAAAGGACAGGAGATGAGAGCTGCGAGGTCTCCACACTACCATGCATCCCCCACCTGCGAAGGCTCCCTCTCCTCCACAGCACTATAAATAACTCCATGGCGTAGGGTACGTGTTAATTGGAGAGCACACCAAGTTAACTACAAGGGGAGAAGTGGGCACTTGCAAGGTTTTTCTTCTCCTCCACCTAGCTCCTCGCAAAATCTAAGAGAGTATTAGGCCACCATGGCATCCCTCTACTCGCTTGCATCTCTTCTCATAGCCACAACCCTTCTCTTGGCCTCCCTCCTCCATGGATGCAACTGTCAGCTGAGCACCACCTTCTACTCGAGCACCTGCCCCAACCTGACAAGCGTCGTCACCGGGATCATACAGCAGGCCCGGAGCTCCGACGAACGCATCCTCGCCAGCTTCGTCCGGCTCCATTTCCACGACTGCTTCGTCCTTGTGAGGCCTCCCGTGCACCTCTCCTCCCCCTTCCCCAGACGAAGCTAGCCTCCTGCCATATGTTTTTTGAGTAGTTTATATCTTCTCTTCGTGAAGCTTTAAAAAGAAGACAGGAAGCCATGTCTCCATGCACATAGAGGCCATGGCAGCATGCAGTGAGCTGCAAGTGCCACTGATCAGAAGCTATGTATTCTCTGATACATATGTGGGTGTCCTTTTTATTCTTTTTTTTTTCTGCTAGGGTTGTGATGCATCCGTCCTGCTGGACAACAGTGACACCATCGAGAGCGAGAAGGACGCGCTTCCGAACGCCAACTCCCTGAGGGGTTTCGAAGTGGTGGACGACATCAAGACCGCCGTCGAGAGCGTCTGCCCCGGCGTCGTCTCCTGCGCTGACATCCTCGCCCTCGCCGCGCAGATCTCCGTCTCCCTGGTGAGAGAACTACAAAAGGGATGTTCATTTTTTTCTATTTCTCGATTAACCCCAAAACAGCGTGCGTTAACGTATAGTGGTGAGAAAAGATGAGAGGATGCTCTCCTCTATGGTGGATTCAGATGCCCGTCACACTCGCTTCAAGTCTCTCCACAGACTCCACGCCATCTAAGACTAGCTGGTCTTCGATCATATATACCTTCTTCAAATGTGTAGCTTTAATTCCCACTTCTCTATTAATTTGTGTAGATCAAATTAATAGTTTGGTTAAAAGATCTCACCTGCGGTACTTCTTCCGGCTTGGATTATAGATCAGTCTCAAATGAAATCTGCTCGATTTGATCCATAAGTCATCATGAATCCGATAGGATCTCCCAACTTCTAAACGCGCAAAATAACCACTGTAATTTGCAAATTGATTTGAGATCATAGTTAACTCATCAAATGTTATTACATATGATAAAAGTTGATTCTTTTTTTATTTCTTAGTTGTAACTGATCAGCTTTGTGTTATATATAATTCTTGAATATTTTTTAGCCCAAGTTTATTCTAATTGTGAATTCCTTAGATGCTATATTTCAACTCGATATTCGCGAAGACTATGAATGTCTATTCGTTGATTAGTCCTCTAATTAAGAATCCTTACATTTTTATGACATTTGCGTAGAAAGACTTTAGCCTACGAATTACAAATCAATCTTTTGGTGATCTTCACCCGCGATAGATTCTGCTCCTTAATCGCATGCATTCCAATCCGTGCAAAAGTGAGTGGCATTTAATTTAACGCACGATATCTCTCGTATCCAAATTCGCGTCAACGTAGATGGGGAAGGGAGGGGGCCGGGTGAAGAAATATCTAATCTGATCGGGTTTAATCGATAGAGTTAATGTGGATCAAAGTTCGAACATCTGATCTACAAGGACTTGCATGTGGATGAGGACAATATTCTTCGATCTGATTTGATCCATTCGTGGCCTTTCCATTGGAAGAAACCCATAACTCCATTCGATCGATATTTAATACTAAAATATGAACCACTCACCACAAATCGGCCCTGTGTGTGTGTGTGTGTGTGTGTGCAGGCAGAAGGCCCCTCCTACACCGTTCCCCTGGGGAGGAGGGACGGCACGAATGCGAGCCCGTCCGGCGCCGACAGCAACCTCCCCAGCCCCTTCGAGGGCCTCACCTCCATCCAGTCCAAGTTCTTCGCGATGGACCTCGACCTCACCGACCTCGTCGCCTTGTCCGGTAACCATCATAACCCCGGCCCCCACCTAGCTTACTCCCTGCCTTCCCCTTAAAACCCTAACCCTAGCTGCTTCTTCCCGCTGAGAACTCAACTCTCACAACTGGCTGCTTCTCCTGCTGGTGTTCTTGCATGCATGATGCATATGCAGGTGCGCACACCTTCGGGAGAGCGCAGTGTTCCACCTTCAACGACCGCCTCTACGACTTCAACGGCACCGGAAGCCCCGACGTGACGCTGAACGCCACCTACTTGGCCACCCTGCAGCAGTTGTGCCCCGAGAACGGCAGCAGCTCCACCATGAACAACCTCGACCTCACCACCCCGAACACCTTCGACAGCAAGTACTTCACCAACCTGCAGACCAACGAGGGCCTGCTGCAGTCCGACCAGGAGCTCTTCTCCACCAGCGGCGCCGCCACTGTCGCCATCGTCAACAGCTTCGCCTACAGCGAGAGCGCCTTCTTCGAGAACTTCGGGGTGTCCATGATCAACATGGGCTACATCAGCCCGCTGACGGGGACCGACGGGGAGATCAGGAGCAACTGCAGGGTGGTGAATAGCTGAACATATATAACCCCGCGCGTACCATCCTCCCCCGGGGTCTTCTCTCATGTATATGGCGGGCAAGACTTTGCATGCTGATCATTGTTTTGTGTCTTCTGAGCTTTCTATATGAAGAGTGAGAGCAATAAAATCGAGGGTTTGTCCTGGTAAGAACCAGTCAGTTCTTCACTGTCTGGAACGTCGATTAATTAAGCCTCCACTCCCTAGGATCCTTATAAATTTGAAGTTAATGGGGATCATATATATTCATGGGTTTTGATGTTATACTTTGCAATCTCCTACATTCAAGTTTAATTACAAGTTTTGATTCATAAATGCGTCTTTCCAAACATGGGTTAATAACTTAATCCTCATACATATATACTTCTTAGATTGTCAAAGTTTAGGGTGCCTATTCCAAACAAAGAGGTGAAACAAGAGAATGACTAGTTTTACACATCATGAATATCCTTCATATATACGTCTGATAGTGGTCCTGTTAAATCTCGAATCCGAGGTATTAATAAGTGGTTATGGTTGAATCTGAGACCAAGCGAAACAAATTCTAGACTGTCAAAAACAGAAGAAGAAGAAAAAAAGGATTGTGAAGATGAAGCGGCTTGGCCTCCTTGTCGGATGAATATTGTTGATGTATGACACTGAAGTAATCATGTCTGAGTTTCTTATGCTATGACAAACTCGGTCGGGTAGTGCAAGAGCAAGAGCTTGAAATTGTTCTTTGGCGTAATAGTTGATGCACAAGCAGTAGCGTGTACTGTTTTTTTTTTAGATTTATATTTTGAGGTTGGGCCAAGCTAAACTATACATCCATATGTACAAGACACACCTTGATCAGATGAGTAGAAAAAATTAAAAAAATTAAAAAATAATAATAGGTTGATTTGTTGTCTAGTCGTCCAATCTAGATATGCCTTGAACGACGTACTGTTTTGGCTCAACTCAGCTCCAACTGCATGGGTGTGCACCAAGCATTGCTCTTGTTCTCTATATACGAGTATGAATGCAAATGGTTTCTGGTCAGAGGTCCCGGCTGAGCCCACTTATTCTGAGATCCAGCCCAACATTTTGAGATGGCCCAAACTCACATTAATTTCTTTCCCTCTACTAAAAGCGCGCGGCTGGCTTGGGCCTGATCCATAAGGGCGTGTTTGACAACCGTGTAAGGGGGTGCCATAATCAACCCCATTTGTGTGAGGGGGAGGGCCAGGGGAGGCGGGGTCCACCGGTTAGCCGGTGTCGGCTAACCGGCCGACCACCCGGTTGTCAAACACGCCCTAAGAGTTCAACTTGTTGGACTGCTTGACTTGCTGCACCACCAGACGATGCAGCAAGTAAAAATAAAAATAAAATTCTTTTTACAGGTGGGGATTGACTTGTCCTACATGTCTGTATAGTCCGAACATAGATCAGGCGGTTTAAAAGATTCATAAAAATGAAGACCGGTCATGGGAAATGTCCATTTTTTAAAAAAAAACTTTTAAGTCAACCAATCTGAAGTCTGACTGTATGAATAGTTTTTATTTATTTTTACTTTTTTTAGTTTCTACACCGCCTGACTAGTGACTGCGCACCAAGCCCGGTGGTGCAGAGGTTTTATTCGATCCAAAAACACAACCTTGCCCCGTGTGTTTCAGAGCCAGCCCAGATTGACACCACTCTGATAGCCCCGTCTCTTTAGATCTCACTATCATTTTCTCTGTCACCCCTCCATGCAGGGCCACAATGGCTCTCCAGACTCTCTCTCTCTCACTTTTCTCTTGACGACACCAGAGAAGTCTCTGCTTCCCTCTCTCGCTCTCAATCGCTTCTCTTTGTCGCTCCCCTACTCCCTCTATCCCTTTCTCCAAAGAGTTGGATGCAGGTGGAGCTCCTTCTCCGATCTAGGTACCATGTAAATTTTTCTTTGGTTTTTTGCATATAAACCACGGTTAAATATCTAATTATAAAAATATCATGCCTGGAAATGCACTGGCAAAGATATCTTTCTTTTTGTCCAAATAGTGCAAGAATGGCAGTGTGGTTAACTTCCGTCGACATAAAGAGGAATATTCTAAAAAGATTTGAATATTCCCATCATGTTATCATTGAATGACCAAAATATCCCTCCCAAATTTCAAATGTTCCATCTTTACAAGAATGAGATGAGAGAGAGAGAGAGAGAGGACGGAGAAAGAGGGAGGGAGGAACTGGAGGGGACTTCCCTCTCTAGCATCGGCAACCCCCTCCCCCTCCCTGTAGTCACAGACCTCCAGGCCCCAACCGTCGGAGGTCCCCTCCCCCTCCCTACTCACACAGGTGCCCCCACCTCCTGGCCCCCTCTCCCCCACCGGCAAAGCTCCCTCCCTGCAGCTCACAGACCTAACACCCCCATACTGTGGGAGGCCCCCCCGACCGCTCCCTACAGCTTGCACTTCCATCCTCCTATCCCCCCTCTCCCCTCCGGCAAGGCCCCCGCCCCCTCCCTGCGTGAGCAGAGCCTCCCCTCCCCCTCACACCCTTCCCTACTCCCTCTACCCCGCCGGCAAGCCCCCTTCCCCCCCTTAGTCACATATCCCACTCCCACCCCACACCGCCGGAGTCCCCCTCCCCTTCCCTACTTGCAAAAGTGCCCCCCCTCTCGGCCCCCTCCCTACAAACACAAACCCCACCCCCCCATCGCTGAAGGCCCTCTCCCCTTCCCTACAGCTTGCACTCTCATCCCCCTCTCCCCTCCGACAGGGCCCCCTCCTTCTCCCTGCTTATACAAAGCCTCCCCTCCCCCCTACACCCTTCCTCGCTCCCTCTACCCTGTCGAAAAGCCCCCCCCCCCCCCCCTATAGTCACAGACCCCACCCCCCCACCCCACACCCCTGGAGGCCCCCTTTAGCTCCATGCTTGCATAGGTCCCCCCTCCCCCTATCTACTTGCACAGGTGCCCCCCTCCTGGCCCCCTCTCCTCCTCCGACAAAGCCCCCTCCCTATAGTCATGACCCCCCCCCCACATCGCCGAAGTTCCCCTCCCCCTCCCTGCAGCTCATACTCCTATCCCCCTCTCTGACCTCTCCCCTCCGGCAAGGCCCCCTCCCCTCTACACCCTTCCCCACTTCCTCTACCATACCGGCAAGCCCCCCTATCGCCCCCTATAGTCACAGACCCCACCCCCCACCTGTGGACACCGAAAATTACACACCCAGATATCCTGCCCGGCCTCGCATCAACAACGACGCCGAGTGAAGAAGTCCCGGAGAGACTGGTCGTCCGGACTCCCCAAATATGCACACTGTCGTGAAGCCGTCCCCGGAGTCACGACAGCGAAGAGAAATCAACTCCCGGGAAGCTCATAATCCATGGGCCTCGAAGAAAATAGACAGAAGAATCAACCCCAACTCAGGGGTAACTGAAGAGAAATTCACCCCGTCTCGGGGGGCACAAGAAGCAAGAATTCCACCCCCGCCATGGGGGCACAAGAAGCAACACCCCGATTCTGGGGGGGTATGTGAGACAAAGAATACATCCCGGCTTAGGGGCATTTAAAAATACATACACCCCTGCCTCGGGAGGGGCATAAGAAGCAAAAGATACACCCCGTGCCAGGGGCATACGAAGAGGATACACCCCGGCCTGGGGGCATAAGAAGAAGAAGAAACACACTCTGCCACGGGGTCATAAGAAGCAAAAAAATACACCCCGACCTGGGGACACATGCAGAGCATCTACCCCGCTCTAGGGGCACAAAAAAGAGATACACCCCGCCCTCGGCGCATAAGAAGTAGTAGCACATACCCTACTTTGGGGGCACAAAAGCCGTAAAGAGACGACATACATCCCGATCCGGGAACACATGAAGAAAGGCATACCCCCCGCCCTGGGGACACTTGAAGAAAGAAGCACATCCCGCCATGGGGGCACATGAAGAGAACCCCTCCCATCTCGGGAGTATAAGAAAGAGAAGAATACACCCTGGTCTGGGGGCTTTTGAAGAAACAACACACCCCCTCCATGGGAGACAAAGCTACACCCCTACCCGAGGACACATGCAGAGCATCTACCCCGCTCTGGAGGCACAAAAAAAGAGATACACTCCGCCCTTGGCGCATAAGAAGCAGAAGCACCTACCCCGCTCTGGGGGCACAGAAAGAGACACACTCCGCCCTTGGCGCATAAGAAGAAGAAGCATCTACCCCGACTCGGGGCACAGAAGCGAAGAGACAAACATCCCGATCTGGGAGCATAAGAAGAAAGATCTACCCCGCCCAAGCAGCATTTGAAGAAACAACACACCCCGCCTCGGGGGCACAGAAGCCGTAAAGAGATACACCCCTGCCTCAGGGGGGCATAAAAAGTAAAAGATGCACCCTCATGCCGGGGACATATGAAGAGAAGCACTCCTCCGCCTTCAGGGGTAGAAAGAGAGCAGAATTCGCCCACCCCTCCCCCCCATGGGGGGTATAAGAAACAAAAGCCACGCCCCGTACCAGGGGCATATGAAAAAGAAACATACCCCGCCTGGGGGCATAGAAGCCGTGAAGAGTATACCCCGGCTTGGGGGGGCATTTGAAGAAGCTACATCTCGCATTGGGAGCAAAAGAAAAAAAAAGAATCCACCCAGCTTAGGGGCATATGAAGAAGAAACATACCTCGCCTCGAGGGCCTAGAAGCTATAAAGAACACGCCCCGGCTCAGGGGCATATGAAGAGAAGTCCACCCTGGCTTAGGGGTATTTTAAGAAGAAACATACCCCACCTGGGGGCATAGAAGCCGTGAAGAGTATACCCCACCATGGGGGCATTTGAAGAGAACTACACACCACCTCGGGGGCATAAAAAAAACAAACACACCCTGGTCTGGGGACATAGAAGCCAAAAAATACACCCTGCCTGGGGGCACAGAAGCAAAGAGGCAAAACACACCCCTCAGGGGGGGATGCACACCAAATGAAGCTACACCCCAACCTGGGGGCTCATTAAGAGAAATACACTCCAGCACGAAAGCATCAATGAGAAGAGAAGAGCAGAATAAAGAAAGAAAAGACATGAGGCAGCCGTAGTCCTCGAGCCCGCCTCATCACATAAAAAGAAGGAAAAAAAGAGACATGAGGCAAATATGGTCCTTGCACCTGCCTCCCCACAAAAGAAGAAGAAAAAAAAGAGAGACATGAGGTAGACATGGTCCTCGAGCCCGCCTCATCACGCAAAAGAAGAGAAGAAAAGGAAGAAGAGACACATAAGGCAGACGTGGCCCTCGAGCCCGCCTCACCACACAAAAAGAAAAGAAGAAAAGGAAGAAAAGACACATAAGGCAGACGTGGTCCTCGAGCCCGCCTCATCACACAAAAGAAAAGAAGAAAAGGAAAAGAAGACACATGAGGCAGGCGTGGTCTTCGAGCCCGCCTCATCACACAAAAGAAAAGAAGAAAAAGAAAAAAAAAGACATGAGACAGACGTGGTCTTCGAGCCCGTCTCATCACGCAAAAGAAAAGAAGGAAAGGAAGAAAAGACACATGAGGCAGACGTGATCCCCGAGCCCGCCTCATCACACAAAAGAAGAGAAGAAAAGGAAAAGAAGACACATGAGGCAGACGTGATCCTCAAGCCTGTCTCATTACATAAAAGAAGAAGAGAAGAAGAAAAAAGAGTAATTTTGAGGCGAACACGGTCGGAGGGGCGAGTGTGCCGGGCAAGGAAGGCACGAGAGGGCGTGCCGCTGAAGGCTTGGCCAGGGCGTGCCGGGCAAGGGTCCAAAGGACCGTGCCGGGGAAGGGCACAGGTCGGCGTGCCGCTGAAGGGCTGATGGGGTGTGCCGGAGAAGGCCTGATCAGGCGCGCCGGCGAAGGGTTCAAAGAGGGCGTGCTGTTGAAGGCACGACTGGGGCGAACGAAAGCGAAAATGCTTGGCAAGAAGTAAACCCTAAAGAAGGAAAAAAATAAAGGGGCGTGAAACACCGAAGGATGCAAACACAGAAGAGATGCCTGAGGAAGACGCCCAAAAATATTTTCAAGCCTTCTATTTCTATTCTTACAAGAAAAATGTCCCGAGGCTTTTACCGGGCCAATATATTTACCGATTTCCTGCTACACTAACCGAGATTTAACCGAATATTTTCGATGTCTCAGAATAATAAACTTGATGTATCCCGGCATGCATATGTTCCAGGTCCTCCCGCGACGATTACAATATTCTCAAGCCGGACTCCCGTCCGAATATTAAACGGTCTCCCGAATGACCGACACGTTTCGAACGTCCGCTTCCCTAGACACAGGGCTTTTCAGCCGATTCAAGGGATATTCCCTCGTTACCCCTTGGCACCGGAAATATTAATGACGCTCATGCAAGTCTTGTTTCGACCGCGGGGGGCCCACCGTAGTATGGTCGCAGCTTGCTCTTGCACCGGGCCAACAGATTTACTAGTTTCTGACCGCTCTGACCGAGGTTTAGCCGAACGTTTTCTGTTCTTCTGAACAATAAATTACCATATCCTGGCATACATATGCTCCGGTTTTCCCGCGACGATCGCGCTTTTCCCGAGCCGGACATTCGTCCGAATATTAAATGGTCAGCACATAACCGACATGATCGCGAATATTTTCTTCTCACCCTCATACGGGGATTTCAATGCTTCCTAATAGACCTTTCATGCAATTAATTTCCTTATCCATGAGGCCCTGGATCCCGGCGATTAATCAAGGGTGTTCCCTCGTATGGGGGATGTAAATGACGTCGTGACCTTTATGGCGCGACGGGTTTTGGTCCCGACACGAACCACACAATCATCTAACGAAGTCAGATCGAGCGCACCATGGGGTCTTCGGAGCCCGAATAAATTGTCACCTCGGTGACTGGCACGCCCACGCACTTAATAGACTAATAAACCCACCAAATAAACCGCGCCCAAATGAAACGAACAAGCGAACGAGCGCCAGCGTGTCGAAAAGTGCGCCCACACCACCCCGCATATTGTCGAAGGCCCCCTCCCTGCTACAGCTATCACAAACACCCCCTCTCCCCTCTGATCCCTCACCCCCTCTCTTGTCTGGCAAGACCCTCTCCCTCTCCCTGCTCCCACAGAGGCTCCCCACCCCCGCCCCCTTCCCTACACCCCTCTACCCCTCCGGAAAACCCCCTCCCTGCAGCTCCCACAAATGCCCCCTCCCTCTCCCTCTCCCTACTCATATAGAGCCTCACCCCCCACCCACACACACATGCACACCGGCCGACCCTTGCCCCCTCACACATATGCCCGACCCCCTCCCCCACAATGACTGAACGACGGTTGCAGCGGTGCAGATCGGTGTGGTGGCGGTGAGCTAGATCACAGCCCCAACCCTCCCAACCCCCCCTCCGCCCCCTCTGATGAGCTCACACTCCCCCTCCATCTTGGCCGCCTGCTCCCCTCTGGCAAGCTCGCACGTTAACCCCCACCCTTAACCCTCCGAACTCCCCTCTCGTCAGAGTTCTCTCCCCCCCCCCCCCTTGCACCCCCCGCCTTACAAGACCCCTCCCCCCACTACAATGAAGTTGGAAGAGAGCGAAGTCTTTTTTTATAACTATGGGCATTATCCTCTTTCCACATGTTGAGTTAAAGTTAACTAAGGTTAAATTAACGGTTAGTAACGGGGGATTACGGTGATCACATTTGTGCACTATTTAGACAAAAGGAAGGATGTATTTGCTAATGTATTTCCAGACATGATATTTTTACAATTAGACATTTAACAATGGTTTATTTGTAAAAAACCCATTTTTATTTCATTCCATGAAATTTCCTCATTATTTGATTTCTCATTTTCTTTTTCCCTACAAAGTTGATTTCTAGATCTTCGCCGATAGAATCAGTTGCACATTCCTTAGCTTGGGATGAAGCTCCCTAAAGAACAGACCCTCCAAAACTCTCTAAGATTCTCTACGAGAAAAAATGAAGATGAAGAATAGTTTTCATTTGTTAAGAGTCTCTTATACTCTGCTTGCTTCAACGACAAGAATTAGCTCAGTCCTTGCGAGGTGGCATTCACCTGAGAGTCCCTTGGACCCCCTACTAGTAGACAAGTTCCTAGAAGGTAAAGATGAGAAAGTTAAGTGCAGGGAGAGGAGATCCAACTAGTGCTTGTTGTTTGATTGTGTCAATGCTATCCTATTGGACATCAGCTGGATCAACTTCTGGGATAACTCACAGGCTATGTTCAGGAAGAGCAGCATGTTACACGGTGTGTTATGCTTGGTGATGTTTCCATAACAGAGGAGGTATGGGGTGCATAAAGGAGTGGTTCCAAGGGGAGGTGAAGCGGGCTTCCCCTAGCGAGAACATTAGTCTAGTGGTGGACAGCGTTGTAGATTATGGAAAATCCACTAAGAAAAATAAATAATTAATATATGAGAAAAGAAAGGGGAAAGATGAAGAAATATGGAGCATGCATGGATGCCAATAGGAGGGTGATCGCCAGAGACACGTGGGCCTCAAAAGAATATAACAATAAAGCAAAGGGAGGGATCGCGAATATAAATACCTTAAAGTGCGGGGAGATGTGAGTGTCCACCTTCTCTTCCAATCGGCCGGCCGATGAAGAGAGTTTTTCTTGATTCATTACCCTTGCAAAATGAACAAACCAACAATAAAAAAAAAAGATTGGATTAGAGATCAAGTGTGTGTAGTATCAAATCCCACATATGAAATAAGCATGAAAGAACATGTGAAAGAATTGAACACACCTTGTTGGTGTTGCTTTGAAACCCCTATGTAAAGGGTGGATAAAATATGATGAATGATATGGAGGGTGCAAGTGTTGCACAATGGGAGATGTGCTAGAGTGCACAAAAGGGAGATCTCAATGTTGAGATAAAAACAAGAATAAGAGAGGGAGAGGAATATGATGCATGCAATGCTAATGATAATAAAACAAAGAGATAAGAAAAGGGGAAAGCTTATTGATTCTCTCCAATTGGGGGCTCCAAGGGATAAAGATCTCCAAGGATGTAGCTTTAAACGCGAGGGAGTCCTCTCCTTGAGCCTCCGGTCTGACAGCATCTCCCCTTAGTTGATTGATGATGCCTTCACAACATGGGGGAGAGGGGTCCTATTTATAGGGGTGAAATTCGGAGTTTAATTCCATAGAAAATAAGAAACCCAATTTTATTAAGATTTGGAGGAGAATATTCATTGACTATGTGTCCTCCAACCTTAGAAAGCCTTAGGACCCTTTCCCAAATAGAAAAGGAGCTCAAAACGGAGAAGGAAGGAGGTTCTTCCCGGAATCGGAATTCTGTAGGAATGGGCGACCACCACAGTGGTCACCAATTAAAATAGCGACAGTTCGAAGTGCCGCCAATTCTGAGCCATTTTAGGAAGGATTAGAAATTTTTAAAATTAGAAAAGAATTGATGTCCATGGGCTGGTCGCCAATTAGGAATTAATACGAATTTTGAAAGGAGTTAAATGCTCAAAATAAGGCAAGGAAGAACACGTCTGGGGTCCTGGACGCGTATTAAAATAGGCGACTGTCTGGACGGACGCCCTTTCTTGAATATTAAAGAAATTAAAAAATTACCCAAAATTAAAAAAAAAGAAATCACGTCCATCGAGATAGACGCTATTTAGGAAATTGTGAATTTGGTAATTATTTAATAAAAGAATTAGCGACAAGGTAATGGTCGCCAATTAAAGAATAGACGGTTTTGTGGAAGGGCGTTCATTCTTCAAGAAGGTGAAGTTTGGGGGAAGCTGAAGAATAGGCGTCAAGGAGCCTGACGCGTTTTCAAAGACGCGTCTACTGGGTCGGACGTGTTTCCAGAAAATAGAGACCTTTGAAAAGTTGTTAATTAAATAATTAAAATGGATAAAAGAAGATGCGTCGAGGGTTCCAGACGCGTTCAAGAATAGACGACTTTCCGGACTGACACTGATTCAATAAATATTTCAAGCCAAAAATAGTTGGAAAATAAGAACGCGTCTACTATGGCGGACGCGATTTAAAAAAGGTCGACACATCCTAGGTTGATGCGTCGACTCAGAAGAAATGGCGACAATTCGAAAAGGCACTGATTCTTTCAGAAAGGAATTGGCGACCAACGGGTTGTCGCTAATTCAGAAAAATTCAAAAAAATTAGAGAAAAGCCCAAGAAAAATCAGGAAAATGGAGAAAATAGGGAAAAGCTTAGGAAAGTCAAATATTCAAAAAAAATAAGAAAAATCACTCAAATAAGTCGATTTGAGGGTCAAATCGGGGCATCGCAATGCGATAAGAGATATGCTCAAAATGATGTCAATTTTAACGTGTCTACACTGTGTGCATACGTGGTCAGGGGCGTTGGACCAGCGCCGATGGACGTGACCCTGACTAGTCACTCGTTACTATTGTTCCTTGGTTCTTATACGGTGTCTCAGTTACCGCGTTCAAGGCGAGTGAGAGATACCCGAGGCGCAGTGTAAGACGTAGGGCTGTCAATGGGTCGGGCCCGGGCCGGGCTTAGGTCGGCCCGGCCCGGGCCCGACTTATCAAGAGTAAGGCCCGAGCCCGGCCCGACATAGGTCGGGCCGGGCCGGGTCGGGCCCGACATTTTGTAAAAAATTCAAAGCCCGACTAAGGCCCGGCCCGGCCCGACTACTTAAATAAAATAATAAAAATTAATAAATTTAATACTATAAAACTTATAATCTCACTAAATAAATTAAAATTTTGATATTAATTACATAATTTGTGTGAAAAGAGAATTTTAAAATTTCTAATTAAGTAAAATAACATAAGTTTGACTAAATAATTTTTAAAATTTGAAGTGAGAATAAAAAAGGGATCGGGCCGGGCCGGCCCGCGGGCCGAACTCAAAGCCCGAGCCCGGCCCGCGAGTCTAGTCGGGTCGGGCTTTTAGGCCCGACTAAAAACCCACGGGCCTAAAAAGACCTTGCGGCCCGGCCCGAAATCGGGCCAAGCCCGCGGGCCTGTCAGGCCGGCCAGGCCCATTGACAGCCCTAGTAAGACGTCAGTAGACGCATCTGGCTTTTCTTCTAGTGAGGAGATATTTCTGTCACACGACACATGATTCGTGTATGTATTGGTGCTTTTAGACCGTGTGGTCTTGAGTTGGGGTTTGTCTCTGTGGACGAGCCTGCACGACTGGGATGTCGTGATGTGTCCTAGCTGTATAGCCAGAGTTTCTTTGTATCGATTCGGTGATTCCCGACTGTGAGTACGGGAATTGGTGTTTTACTGATAGGAGTAGTTTAGAGGGCCGAGGTTCTATCGACTGTCGTGTTTCTGTGCAGTACGGCTTTCCTCTCTTTACTTTTACTATTGTTCCTACTCCTGCTGTTACTCCTGCTTTTGTTGTTATTGCACTGTTGTTACCGTTTGTTTCGTGGTAGGGATATGTAGGACCCCTACTTAGCCAGTGAGATGAGGCTCACCCCTGACTTTTCAGGTGTAGCTATTCTTCCTCGTGGTTTGGAGATGCAGTGCGGTGGTTCTTAGTTGCCAGCTTTGCCAGTGTCAGGCTTCCCCCGACTTGAGAGTATGTTTCTCTTTCCTGTTGGACTGTACCTTAGTTAGACTGGACTCCGCTAGCTCTGTAGTTTTAATTGTTTAATTAAAAATATAATTTTATTTCTGCTAATTTAGCAATCATGATCATAGTAATTAATTATTTACTGCTTTATCTAGAAGTTCAATGTACTCCACACCCACCTTTCTTTTCCTTCGGAGCCTTACAGCTCTTGGGAGGCCTCTCAGGATCCAAGTGGTATCGAGTTTACCCAGTATTCGGATGCTGGGTTGTCACAGTTAAAATGTTAATTACTTATATTTTACCTAGTCAAAGAGATATAATTCCTACTGAGCTTTTCACTCATTGAGTGTTATTTAATATTTTTAAGATAATAATGAAGATGAAATCCATTTTGATGAGGAAGGGAAAGAGTGATCGAGTGCTCCTGGAGTATTAGAAGATCTTGAGTCATTTCTATTTTCTTCATTCTAGATTAGAAGATGAGAGTCTTATAATTGTGTCATTTTTCTTTGATCTTTGGAATTGCAAAGAGTTGTATTAGTGAATTTTATTTATTAATAAAATTATAATTTTGTCCAATTTTTGACCTTATCCGTGTTTCTTGGAGTTATCTTTTATGATTGTTGTCTCATAGTGCTTTGATTGACATGACCGATAGTTGCCACGTTCCAAGTTCCTTTCGTTGTTGCACTCAGGACATGACACTAAAACTTTCCAAGATTCTCTACAAGAAAAATTGAAGATGAGGAACAGTTTTCATTTGTTAAGAGTCTCTTATGCTCTGCTAGCTTCAATGACAAGAATTAGCTCAGTCCTTGCGAGGTGGCATTCACTTGAGAGCCCCTTGGCCCCCCTACTAGTAGAGGAGATCCAACCAGCGCTTGTTGCTCGACTGTGTCAATGCTATCCTATTGGACATCAATTGGATCAACTTCTAGGATAGCTCATTGGCTAAGTTCGGGAAGAGCAGTGTGTTATACTTGGTGATGTTTCCATAACAGAGGAGGTGTGGGGTGCATAAAGGAGTGGTTCCAAGGGGAGGTGAAGCTGGCTTCCCCAAGCAAGAACATTAGTCTAGTGGTGGACAGGGTCTCGAGGAAAGGGGTAGCTAAGAGGTGTTGGGCAGAGATGATGTCCTTGGAGATGGATGAGATTGGGAAAGAAATACAAGGAACTTGCCGATGGAGCTGGATGTCGATGCATAGATGGCCTATTACACAGATCGCCAATGGTGGTCACGGCACCACGAGACGCACGCAATGATCCCAGACTACTAGGAGCTCCCTCCACCATGGCGCCCCCGCCTCTCTCGCATTCGCTCTGTCACTCTGTTCTCTCCCTCTCTCTCTCTTTCTCCCCACGGTCCATTCTCCTTCTCTCTCTCTATCCTTTCAATAAAAGTGGGGGAAAAATAGTAATCTCATGTGAGTGAGTTACTATCGTTCATACGAGATGTACTCCTAGGGACATCATAACTTGGGTTAAGAGATTTGAGGGGTATTACGATAAATACCATAAAGGTGGGGCTACAATGCTCATTTTGAAAGATTCATGGGCATATGGGTTTTCCCAATAATTAAGAGAAAAAGTATACAATGTCACACATTTTATGGTACGATTTCATAAATTCATTCTATACCATCTAATCTTTCAATAATAAGATAACTTAAATGTGATACTCTTAAATTTAAACTTAATTTAATTTTTGTAACAGTCTAATTTTTAAATTGAATAATAAAAAATAAAGTAAACAAAGTAATAAAAGGAGTAACACCATATTATCGATTGAGTCTTTGAAAGGATTTTTTTATTTATTAAAAAATTAAACACAATTATATTATTATGTTTTGAGAAAATTATCACTATACATATGTAATATCTCGGACCTTTCAGATCCTTTTTCGTGGATCTCAGATCTGGTTTCTCGAAGTGTCTGGCTCAGTTGTGTCCGAAATTTCGTTTCGGACATCTTTCGTATTCGGATCGGTGCGATCCGGAGTTGTTTCGGAGGCCCGAAAGCGTTCTGTGACTTTTTCCGCGCGTGTTTTTCGATTCCCGGTGTGTGTTTCGGTAATGCCTTTGGAACCTCGCTGCGGGTGAACCGGGTCGTTCACCTGGGCACGAGTGGTACCGTTGCGATCGGTGCGTCCCGAGGATCGCGGGAATGTAATTTTCTATTTTTTGATATTTTTCAAAAATTCCGGATTTCCTATAAATTCTTGATTCCTTTTTTTTCTTTTTCCTTCTTCTTCTTCCTTTCTTCTTCTTCCTTCCTCACGACCGTGGCCGCCCCTCTCTCTCTCTTTCTCCCGTTCGAGCGCAGTGACCTCCGTTCCGACTGCAGACGGCGGTAGTGCGACGGCGCGAGGACGTGGGTGACGACGAGGCGATCGTGCGGGCATGCGGCGAGCGTGGGAAGCGTGGGAAGGCGAGGTTTTAACGGCGTTCTTCGTGGATTCGGGCTTGGATCGGCACGTCTCGTCGCGAACCGGAGGTAGGGTGACGTTCCTTGGCCTCTTGTCTTCCTTCCCCGCGAGTTTTAGCTCGAGACGAGGTCGAGAGGGGTTAATTTCGCGCCGGGAAGGGTCGTCCATGCTTTGGGGAGTGACCGCCCGATCCATCGTTTTAAGCCACGATTCCGCGTTTCGGGAGCATAGGATCATGCTAGGGGGATTGGGGGTTCTTCTCTCACCGTTTCCCCCTTCGTGGGGCTTGTTTGGGGTTGGAATGGGCGATTCCGGTGAGGTTCGCCGTTTTCGCGCCGGTGAGCGATGCGATCGAACCAGTGACCGCACAACCCTTGTGCGGCGCTGTTCTGACCGTTCATTGGCTCGGTGGGCTGTGGCTGGGCTTTGCCCACAGTGGGCTTGTGCGGTCTATCGTGGGATCGTATATCCTGAAGTGCGGCCCCATAACGACCGCCCAACCCTGGATTTTCGACCGTTGATTATTACCGTTATACAGCGCACCGGGGTGTGCGGATAGGAGCTGGCCGCTTAACCCTTCTTGTGGCCAGGGGCTGGCCGTACGTCGTCTGGTGCCGTTGCCTGGGTGTGCGGCCAGATCTGGACCGCACAACCCTTGAACGGTTAAACCATAGCTGCTCTTCCCTAGTGCGGCTGCGGCCTAACCGTTCAGATTTATTACCGTTGGGAGACGAACGGCTAGGAGCGGACCGTTCATCACCCACGTGCGGCCAGGAGCTAGCCGCACATCAGTTGAATGGGCCCGTGGTGGCCGTTCATCTGCTCGTTTGGACCCAGGGTAGAACGGTCACGTCCTGACTGTTTAAACCTGGTGCGGCCCCGGTATGACCGCACATCCCTGCAGCCCCAAGGTGGACCAATCAAGGGGACGGGTCGTGTCGGCTTGTCTCTCGTCGTATCGAACGGTGCCGGGAGATGTTGTTGTCGGCTTGTGTCGCCGTGCGACGGTGATTTGTACGAGGGGCGTTCCTTGTACCGTCCGGTTGTGATGTTGCTTTTCCGTCGAGTTGAGAGTCTACTCCTTTAGTGACACTCCACTAGTCGTAGCCTGCTTACACGCGTGTGGTCCCACCAGGGAGTGGTGGAGAGGCTACCTTGAGGATGATTTTGGACTGGTTTCTGTCGGGCCCCTCGTCGTTAGCCAGAGTCCGACTACGGGGGAAAACCGGTCAGAGGGCCAGACCTAGGACACATGGTCTATGTGTGCACACGTAGTTGGGGGCGGTTAGACCCACGCCGACTGGCGTGACCCCAGCTAGTCGCTCGTTGTGGTTCTTATTCGGTGCCCGTGCCTCTGGTAGGCGCTACCACGCTAGGCAGTTCACCTGCGGTGCGGTGTAAGTCGTCAGGGGACACTACCGACTGTGCTTCTAGTGGGAGGTACTCTTGTCGAGTCGGGAGTGGCAGACTGTCAGTCTTGTGACTTCGACCTTCGAGTTTTGTCATGCTGGCTGTGGCGTTTTGGTTGCTTCTCCGTAGCACGTGTGTCGATTTTCGTGCCGTGAGAGTAGTGTTTTGTAGATTGCAGGGCTTTCTCTTTCTGAGGTACTCGTTTACTGCTAGCGTAGCGGTTTCTCCGTGTGCGAGGTAGGATTCGAGTGATCCCTATTGAGTCTTGTTCTGAGACTCATTCCCTGCGTGTTTTCACCGTGTTTCAGGCGAGGCGCGGCTTCAGGGGAGCGCGTCTGAGGCTCAGCGTGGTTAGGGTGTCCAGCGTTAGTGCCAGAGGTCAGAGCCGGGGTATGCCCCGTGTAGCTGTACTTTTCTTTCTTGTCTCTGTACTAGTTGTGAACTATTGTTGTTATTTTATTGTTATCTTGTGGACCATGTATTAATTAAAATGTTGTTTATTTTCCCGCTTAATTATATAAACTGTTAAATTTCTGCAATTACTTGTGATACTTGTGTAGTCTCCGCACCATCCTTCTAACCCTTCCGAGTCTTCGGACTCGTGGGTGGCGGTATGAGTCTCGGGTTATCGGGCCTTCCCGGTGATCGGATTCTCGGGTCATTACAGCTGGTATCAGAGCAGCGGTTGTGGGATTATACGAGAATCATAAGTAATTGTAGTGGTCCACTAGTCAAAAGCAATGATGTACGGTTCACTTTGGCATCGGACATCGTGCGTTTTTCTTGACCTTGCTATTTCCTTGTTTTCTGTCTTTTGCTTTAGGAGCGAGCATGGTGCCAAGGCAGAGCACTCGCTCTCAGCAGGGGCAGTCGGTTGGAGGTCAGGAGATCCAGTAGGAGGTTCAGCAGGAGCAGGAGGAGCAGAGTAGAGTGCCACTTGCGGCCACTGAGGCAGTGGATACTACGAGGCTTCCCGGGGCTGAGGATTTCTTTCGTGGCATGTACCAGCTTATGTCGCAGCAGTTCGGCGGAGAAGCTGGTGAGAGCTCGTCGACCAGGGGTGGAGCAGTGAGGGATTTCTTGCAATTTCATCCACTTTACTATGGCGGTCAGCCAGACCCTGATGCGGCTCGAGATTGGCTCGACAAGATAGAGCGGGTGTTCAGTTCCGCGCGATGTACTGCAGAGGACAGGGTGATGTTGGCCTATAGCCAGTTGCAGGGTACGGCTCAAGCGTGGTGGTCTTCCGAGTGGAAGACGTCTTTTCAGTCACATCCCCTTGAGCAGATTCCGTGGAGTGACTTTGTCAGTGCTTTCGAGCGTACCTACTATCCAGAGTTTATTGCTACGTAGCGGATGCGTGAGTTTCTGGAGCTGGTCCAGGGCGACATGTCAGTGTTGCAGTACAGGGCCTGATTTGTTGAGCTGGGCCGATATGCACCCCATATCATGGAGCATGAGAGGGTGAAGACCCCACAGTTTGTTCAGGGCTTGAGGCAGGAGTTGAGACACCATTTGACCGCAAACGCTGCCACTGATCTGGAGACAGCGTCTCGTGTCGCGGCTTCCTTAGAAATGGATATGCAGAGGACTCAAGGACCGATTAGCCAGGGGCAGTCTTTGTCAGGTCGCAGCCAGTCGTCGGCTACCCAGCAGTAGGGTTCCTTCCAGCATGCGTCGGGTGGTTCAGGAGCGCCGACGCTGGCAGTGTCAGTGACAGGATCGGTGTCTTTTGGCACAAAGATCAAGAAGTACTTCAGAGAGAATTTTCAAAAGAAGAAGAAGGGAGGCCGTGAGCAGCAGGCTTCATCGGGTAGTGTACAACAGTCGGTCCCGTTTCAGCATCAGGGATCAGCAGGTGGATCGGGAGAATCGTGCCCACGGTGTAGCGAGTTCCATCCAGGCAGGCAGTGCACGGTGCCGATAGTTTGTTTCGGTGTGACCATCCAGGACATATGGCGCGTGACTGTCCTTAGAGGCAGCAGCGGCAGTTTCCTCAGCAGCAGTAGGTTCCCCAGCAGCAGAGGCCACAGCAGCAGCAGCAGGGACAATATCCCCCGCTACCCAGGTCAGCGAGTGTGGGAGGTAGGCAGAGAGCTTGAGGCCAGATTACACATATGACCAGGGTAGAGGCAGTGGCGTCGCAGCTCGTGGAAGGTACCGTTCAAATTTTGGGTTGTGCGGCTCGGGTTTTGTTTGATTCTGGCGCGTCTCATTCGTTTATTTCAGAGGATTTCGCGCTGAGTATCGAGGAGTCGGTGATCCAGTTGTCCTGTGATTTGACAGTAGAGTTGCCCTCGGGTGATTTTATGATCACTCCGTATTGTTTCGATGAGGTTTCGGTGTGGGTGAAAGGGCGGAGTTTGCCGACAAGGCTCTATGCGTTGCCGCTTCAGGACTTTGATGTGATTTTGGACATGGATTGGCTCGAGGCACATCATGCGTTGGTGGATTGCGGCTCGAAGAGGGTTTATTTTCCTCGACTTCATGGACCCACCTTCTATTTCCAAGGTATCAGGTCTTCCTCTTCCCGTTTCCTTATTTCGGCGATTCGAGCTCGTCATTTGCTTGATGCGGGTTGTCAGGGTTTTCTCGCTTCTGTGGTCTTGGTAGACCAGCCGTGTCCGGATGTCGAGGACATTCCGATGGTGTGCGAGTTTCCCGATGTTTTTCCGGAGGACTTACCTGGGTTGCCTCCCCAGCGAGAGATCGATTTTGTTATCGAGGTGGTGCCGGGTACGGGACCTTTGGCGAAGGCTCCCTACCGTATGGCCCCCGCTGAGTTGAGGGAATTGCGGGGGCAGTTGTAGGAGCTGCTGGCCAAGGGGTACATTCGTCCTAACTTTTCCCCTTGGGGTGCGCCCGTGTTGTTCGTGAAGAAGAAGGACGGTAGTTTTCGGTTATGCATTGACTACCGGCAGCTGAATGAAGTGACCATTAAGAATAAGTATCCGCTGCCGCAGATTGATGATTTGTTCGACCAGCTTCAGTCTGCGCGAGTGTTCTCGCAGATTGATTTGCGGTCTGGTTACTATCAGCTGAGGATTTACGAGTCCGATGTGGAGAAGACTACGTTCAATTCGAGGTATGGGCATTATGAGTTCTTGGTGATGCCGTTTGGGCTCACCAATGCCCCCGCAGCCTTCATGGACTTGATGCAAAGGGTGTTTCATCCGTACTTGGACCAGTTCATGGTCGTATTTATAGACGACATCCTTGTTTATTCGCTGTCTACCGAGGAGCACGCGTACCATTTGGGTGTGGTGCTGCAGACGTTGCGAGATCACCGGTTGTATGCAAAGCTTAGTAAGTGCGAGTTCTGGCTTCGCGAGGTGCACTTTTTAGGGCACAAGATTTCTGGTGATGGCATTTCCGTGGACCCTGCCAAGGTCAAGGCAGTAATGCAGTGGCCGAGGCCGAGGTCGGTGACGGAGATCCGGAGTTTCTTGGGGCTTGCGGGCTATTATCGCCGGTTTATCCAGGTTTTTTCTTGCATTACTGCCCCGATGACTTGACTTACGCAGAAGGATGTGCCTTTCGTCTGGACTGATGAGTGTGAGTAGAGTTTCAGGGAACTACAGAGATTGCTCACCTCGGCTCCGGTGTTGGTTCTGCCTTCAGGATCGGGAGATTTTATGGTGTGTACAGATGCTTCCGGGGTCGGATTGGGTGCTGTGTTGATGCAGCATGGTAGAGTGGTGGCCTATGCATCTCGGCAGCTGAAGCGCCACGAGGAGAACTACCCTACCCATGACCTGGAGTTGGCGGATGTGATCTTCGCGCTGAAGATCTGGAGGCATTATCTGTACGGCGAGAGGTTCGAGGTGTTCACTGACCATCAGAGTTTGAGGTATGTTTTAACACAGAGGGACCTTAACCTCAGGCAGAGGCGTTGGATGGAGTTTATGAAGGATTATGACTTCACCCTGTCTTATCAGCCGGGCAGGATGAATGTCGTCGCCGATGCTTTGAGTTGGAAGGTCGCGGTCAGTGCCTTGATGTTGAGGAAGTGGAGGCTCTGGGAGCAAGTGCCCGAAGTTTCGTTCAGGCTCAAGATTCCCCAGGAGCCAAGGTTAACACACTACAAGAAAAAGTGGCTATAGCGACCGCATTAGCGACCGCTTTAATCGGTCGCTAGTCGGTCCCAAATAGAGACCAATTCGGCGACCGAAATAATCGGTCGCACATCTGAGACCTATTGGCGACCGAACTAAATTCGGTCGCCAATCGGTCGCTGATCCCGTTATACTCCCCCCCTGCGACCCCCGCCCGCCCGAGCCCCTCCCCGCCCGAGCCCTCCCTCCCGCCCTCCACCCTCCCGACCGAACTAAATTCGGTCGCCAATCGGTCGCTGATCCCGTTATACTCCCCCCTGCGACCCCCGCCCGCCCGAGCCCCTCCCCGCCCGAGCCCTCCCTCCCGCCCTCCACCCTCCCGCCCGAGCCCCCTTCCCCTGCGGCCCCCTCCCCCTGCGGCCCCCTCTCCGCCCTAGCCCCCCCTCCACCCTCCCGCCCGAGCCCCCGCCCGAGCCCCCTTCCCCTGCGGCCCCCTCCCCCTGCGGCCCCCTCTCCGCCCTAGCCCCCCTCCTCCGCCGGAGTCCCCCCTTCCCCTGCGGCCTCCCGCCCGAGCCCCCCTCCGCCGGAGCCCCCCCTCCCCCTGCGGCCTCCCGCCCGAGCCCCCCTCCTCCGCCCGAGCCCCCCTCCCCGTGCGGCCTCCCGCCCGAGGCCCCCTCCGCCGGAGCCCCCCTCCGCGCCGCTCGCCTCGCCGTCGTCGCCGCGCCGCTCGCCTCGCCGTCGCCGCTCGCCGTCGCCGTCGTCGCCGGCTTCCTCTCTCTCACACACAGGTACCTCTCTCTCTCTCTCTCTCTCTCTCTCTCTCTCTCTCCAACCCGCCGCGGCCCCCCCACAGGTACCCCTCTCTCTCTCTCTCTCTCTCTCTCTCTCTCTCTCTCTCTCTCCAACCCGCCGCTGCCCTCTCTCTCTCTCTCTCTCTCTCTCTCTCTCTCCAACCCGCCGCTGCCCCCCCCAAGGTACCTCTCTCTCTCTCTCTCTCTCTCTCTCTCTCTCTCTCTCCAACCCGCCGCGGCCCCCCCCCCCCACAAGTATCTCTCTCTCTCTCTCTCTCTCTCTCTCCAACCCGCCCCCCCACAGGTACCCCTCTCTCTCTCTCTCTCTCTCTCTCTCTCTCCAACCCGCCGCGGCCCCCCCCCCCACAGGTACCTCTCTCTCTCTCTCTCTCTCTCTCTCTCTCTCTCCAACCCGCCCCCCCACAGGTACCCCTCTCTCTCTCTCTCTCTCTCTCTCTCTCCAACCCGCCGCGGCCCCCCCACCCCAACCCCCTGCAGGGAATTTAATGTGAAAATTTTGTTTAGGCCATGCTAATTTTTTGTTTAGGGCATTTCATAGTCCATGTTATTGTTAATATGATAGAATATTATTTTGTGCACTTTTCAGGTGTTTGGGTGCTTTATATTGCCTTTATTAACAGTCATATGGACCTTCCATTTTTTGTAGTAAAATACCAGTGCATGTAAATAGTCATTTTTGTGTGTTAGCATGATAATATATTCACAAACATGTGTTGTATTTGGATTGGCCTCACCTCTCCTTTCCTAATGATTAGTGTAAGGTTTTTAAGGGTTTAGTGTTTAGTGTTTAAGGTTTAGGGTTTTAGATTTAGGTTTTAGGTACTAGATTTAGGTTTTACTCTTTTAAGGTTTAGGATTTTTAGGGTTTAAGGTGTTTAGGGCTTTTAGGGTTTAGGGTTTAGGATTTTAAGCTTTATGGTTTAGGGTTTGGGGCTTTAGGGTTAGGATTTAAGGGTTAGGTGTTAGGGTTTAGGAAGGGTTTCAGGGCTACAGGTTTTTGGACTTCGATTTTAAGTGTGGGTTTTTCGGTTTACGGTTGCTAGGCTTAGGGTTGAGGGGCTGTTTAGTGTTTAAGGTTTAAGGGCTTACGGTTTTAAGATTTAAAGTTTAAGGTTTGACAGTTTTGAGGTTTAGTAGTTTATGTATTAGGGGTGGGGTAAGGGGTTCAATGTGGGTTTAGGATTTTAGTGTTTTAAATTTTATGGTTTTTAATTATTTTAGGGTTTTACAGTTTAGGGGGTTATGAGTTTATTTTTTTATGTTTAGGGTTTAACATATAGGGTTAGGGTTTAAGGTTTAGGGTTATTTAGGGTTTAGGTTTTTGGGTTTAGGGTTAGTTGTTTGGTGTTTAGGTTTGTTTGCATTTTATATTTGGCATATGAGTTTAGGGTTTTGGATTTAGCATTTGGGGTTTTTGGTTTAGCGGTTAGGGGGGTGGATTACGGTTTTGAGAGTTTAGGCTTTAGGGGTTTTTGGTTTAGTGGGTCTAGTTTCTAAGGATTTTAGGTTTTAGGGTTTAGGGTTTTTCATGTTTTTAGGGTTTATAGTTATTACAATTTAGGATTTTTAGGGTTTAGGGTTTTTCGAGTTTTTATGGTTTATAGATATTATGGTTTCATATTTTTAAGGTTTAGGGTTTAGGGTTTAAGGTTTTCAAGATTTATGGTTTAATGTTTTGAGTTTAGGGTTTAATGTTTTTAAGGTTTAAGGTTCTTGGGGCTTTTAGGGTTTTACATATAGGTTTACATTTTTGGGTTTCTTTTATTTAGGGTTTGATGTTATTAGTGATTTTAGGGTTTATGATTTTAAATTTATGGTTTATGGTTTAGAGTTTATAGTATTAAGATTTTTGATTTTTAGGTTTAGGAGTTTTAGGGTTTAAGGTTTAGGATTTAGGGTTTTTCAGATTTAGTCTTTTATGTTTGTGGTTTTTAAGGATTTTAGAGTTTCTAGTTTTAGGGGTAACTCAAGATTTAGGGTTTTAAGGTTTAGGGTTTGGGATTTTTAGTTTGAGGGTTTGGGGTTTAGCAATCGGTGGTTTAGCAGTTTAGGAGTTTAAGGGATCGTAGTGGGGTTAGGGGTTAGGGGAGGGTTTAAGATTTATAATTTTTAAGGGTTTTATGGTTTTATGATTTAGGGGGTTCGGGGTCTGCAGTTTAGTGTTTTTAGGGGTTTTAGGGCTTACGTTTTTTTTTCTATAGGGTTTACAATTTTTACGGGTTTAGGGTTTAAGGTTTAGGGATTTGGGAATAGGTTTAGGTTTTAGGATTTTAGATTTAGGTTTGAGCAAATCGCTCAAAAGTGCAATTTGCAAATGCACTTGGTTTATAATCAAAGCCGTCGGGGTCCGGGGGTCCAGAATGTGAAATACTGATCCGATCGGCATTCCGATCATTCCAACACAACCTGGGAGGTAGACGTGACTTGTCAGAGCTGACGGATTCTAAATCGGACTACCGGTTTGAGCCCGACGCTCAAAAGTGCAATTTGCAAATGCACTTGGTTTATAATCAAAGCCGTCGGGGTCCGGGGGTCGGATGGCCGTGCCGATCATTCCAATACGACCGGGGAGATGAAAGTGACTTGTCAGAACTGACGGAATCCAAATCGGATGCCCGGTTTGAGCTCGGCGCTCAAACTTCATTTTTAAAATACACTTAGTTCAAATGAACTGTTAGGACGGGGCATTTGGTTCTAAAATCTGAAATACCGGTCGGATGGCCGTGCCGATCATTCCAATACGACCGGGGAGATGAAAGTGACTTGTCAGAACTGACGGAATCCAAATCGGATGCCCGGTTTGAGCTCGGCGCTCAAACTTCATTTTTAAAATACACTTAGTTCAAATGAACTGTTAGGACGGGTCCGGGGGTCTAAAATTCGAAATACCGGTCGGATGGCCGTGCCGATCATTCCAATACGACCGGGGAGATGAAAGTGACTTGTCAGAACTGACGGAATCCAAATCGGATGCCCGGTTTGAGCTCGGCGCTCAAACTTCATTTTTAAAATACACTTAGTTCAAATGAACTGTTAGGACGGGGCATTTGGTTCTAAAATCTGAAATACCGGTCGGATGGCCGTGCCGATCATTCCAATACGACCGGGGAGATGAAAGTGACTTGTCAGAACTGACGGAATCCAAATCGGATGCCCGGTTTGAGCTCGGCGCTCAAACTTCATTTTTAAAATACACTTAGTTCAAATGAACTGTTAGGACGGGGCATTTGGTTCTAAAATCTGAAATACCGGTCGGATGGCCGTGCCGATCATTCCAATACGACCGGGGAGATGAAAGTGACTTGTCAGAACTGACGGAATCCAAATCGGATGCCCGGTTTGAGCTCGGCGCTCAAACTTCATTTTTAAAATACACTTAGTTCAAATGAACTGTTAGGACGGGTCCGGGGGTCTAAAATTCGAAATACCGGTCGGATGGCCGTGCCGATCATTCCAATACGACCGGGGAGATGAAAGTGACTTGTCAGAACTGACGGAATCCAAATCGGATGCCCGGTTTGAGCTCGGCGCTCAAACTTCATTTTTAAAATACAAGATGAAATTTGAACTTATATTGTGTGTGTGTATTTATATATATGAAAATGAGCTGGCTTAAACTATTGGCATACTCTTGTTAATGCTTGATTTCTTTATTAAGTCTTGTTAATGCTTGATTTCTTTATTAAGGATTTGATTATAATTTTTTTAAATGATATACAGGATCATCCGTCGCGAGATGTTGGACGAGACGACGACCAGGATGATGTTGGACGAGACGACGACCAGGATGAGACATATGTGGAGGATTTGTGATTTTATTTTAGTTGTGTATGTTGTCATTTTATTATTATGGATGTATGATTAATTTGTGATTTTATTTTAATTGTGTGTAATTTGAGGTTCGTGGAGATTGTGATCCGTGTAGTTGATTTATTATTGTTTTATGAAATTGTTATTTATCAGGTGCTTGTATGTGATGAATTTGAGATTTGTCGATATTGTTGTCTGTGTAGTTGATTTTATATTTATGTTATGAATTTGTTATTTATCAGGTAATTTATTTATCAGTTTAAATAAATTTTTAAAAAAAAATAATGCAAAATTAGCGACCGCATGGAGACTGAATTGCGACCGAATAGCGACTATAAATTATATTTCTTTTATTAAATAATTATACTTGGCGACCGACTAGCGACCGAATTGAGACCGAATAAATCCAATAGGTTAATTTTATTTTTAAAAATACAACATAATTAGAGACCGAATAGCGACCGAATTGAGACCGACTTAATTAGCGACCGATCAGGCGACCGATTATAATCGGTCTCTGGTAACGACTGATACTGCGACCGAATTATGTCGGTCGCTATATAGCGACTAGTATATAGCGACCGACATGTTCGGTCGCTAGATAGTCTCTGTTCGGTCGCAATGCATATTTGCGACCGATCTACGACTGAATAGCGACCGCTAGGTCGGTCGCTATCCGCGATTTTTCTTGTAGTGACAGTGCTTGCGAGTCTAACTGTCACACATGTTATCCGCCGTCAGGTGACAGAGGCCCAGCGTGCAGACCCTGAGTTGCCCCGGATTTTGGCCTTGGCTGATGTGGAGCTCAGCAAAGACGGTGCTGCGAGATTTCGTGGTAGGCCGTATGTTCCAACCGATGAGCAGGTTTATCGTGCGGTGTTGTGCGAGGCTCATGGGAGCAGGTACACCGTACACCCGGGTGCGACGAAGATGTATCGGAACATGCAGAGACAGTTCTGGTGGCCTGGCATGAAGAGAGATGTTGCCGAATTTATGGCCAGGTGCCTGACCTGTGAGCAGGTGAAGGCGGAGCATCAGCGACCGGGAGGTACTCTTCAGGCCTTGGATGTTCCCGCATGAAAATGAGACCACGTGACCACGGATTTCATGGTGGGATTGCCGAGGACTCCGAGCGGTCAGGACAGTATTTGGTTGCTAGTGGATAGACTGACAAAGGTGACTCGGTTGTTATTGGTCAAAGTCAGCTGGAGTATGCCCAAGTTAGCTCGTCTTTATGTGGAGCGGATCGTTCCGTTGCATGGGATTCCCATCTCCATTGTGTCGGATCGAGATCCGCGCTTCACTTCTGGATTCTGGAGGAGTTTCCAGCGAGCTCTTGGCACGGAGTTGGCTTTTAGCTCGTTGTCTCATCCTCAGTCAGATGATCAGTCAGAGAGGACCATTCAGACTTTGAAGGATATGTTGAGATCCTGCTGTCTGGAGTGGCAGGGGAGTTGGATTCACCACCTGTCATTGGTGGAGTTTGCCTATAACAACAGCTACCATTCGAGCATCGGCATGGCTCCTTATGAGGTATTGTATGGGCGTCCGTGTCGGACTCCACTTGATTGGTTCGTGGTTAGTGAGCGTGTTTTGACGGGACCTGAGTTGGTGCAGCAGTGTGTGAACGTTGTGCACTTGGTTCGTCAGAACATGTTGGCGGCCCAGAGTCGGCAGAAGAGCTATGCTGACCGTAGGCGGCAGCCTCTCACGTTTGCCGTTGGCGATCGTGTGTTTTTGAGAGTTTCTCCGATGAAGGGGGTGATGCGTTTTGGATGGCGTGGGAAGCTGAGTCCCCGCTATGTTGGTCCTTTCCTTATTGTGGAGCGCATCGGTGAGGTAGCCTATCGGCTACAGTTGCCTCCGGAGTTGGCATCGGTGCATGACGTGTTTCACGTCTCGATGTTGCGAAGGTATATGCCCGATAACTCTCATGTGCTTGAGGATTCCGTTTGGCCAGAGGTGACTCCAGATCTTTCTCTCCCAGAGTTTCCCGTCCGCGTTGTGGATAGGCGAGAGCAGCGCCTGCGGAACAAGGTCATCCCCTTGGTCAAGGTGGTGTGGCAGCGGCAGTCTGGTGGTAATGCTTCTTGGGAGCATGAGGACGAGATGCGCCAGCAGTTCCATTACCTGTTTGAGTGAGTCTTCCTCTTTTTTCCCCTCGGGTTGTTCTCAATTTTGAGGACGAAATTCCTTAAGGGGGGAGGGCTATATTATCTCGGACCTTTCGGATCCTTCTTCGTGGGTCCCAGATCTACTTTCTCAGAGTGTCCGGCTCTGTTGTGTCTGAAATTTCGTTTCAGACATCTTTCGTGTTCGGATTGGCGTGACCCGGAGTTGTTTCGGAGGCCCGGAAGCGTTCCACGACTTTTTCCGCGCGTGTTTTCCGATTCCCGGTGTGTGTTTCGGTAATGCCTTGGTGCGGTCTATCGTGTGTATTTCGGTAATGCCTTAGTGACACTCCACTATTCTTAGCCTGCTTACACGTGTGTGGTCCCACCGGGGAGTGGTGGAGAGGCTACCCTGAGGACGGTTTTAGACTGGTTTTCGTCGGGCCCCTCGTTGTTAGCCAGAGTCCGGCTACGGGGAAAAACCGGTCAGAGGGCCAGACCTAGGACGCATGGTCTGTGTGTGCACACGTAGTTGGGGGCGGTTGGACCCACGCCGATGGGCGTGACCCCAGCTAGTCGCTCGTTGTGGTTCTTGTTCGGTGTCCGTGCCTCTGGTAGGCGCTACCACGCTAGGCAGTTCACCTGCGGTGCGGTGTAAGTCGTCAGGGGACGCTACCGACTGTGCTTCTAGTGGGAGGTACTCCTGTCGAATCGGGAGTGGCAGACTCTCAGTCTTGTGACTTCGACCTTCGGGTTTTGTCATGTTGGCCGTGGCGTTTCGGTCGCTTCGCCGTGGCACGTGTGTCAGTTTTCGTGCCATGGGAGCAGTGTTTTGTAGATTCCAGGGCTTTCACTTTCTGAGGTACTCGCTTACTGCTAGCGTAGCGGTTTCTCCGTGTGCGAGGTAGGGTTCGAGTGATCCCTACTGAGTCTTGTTCTGAGACTCATTGCCTGCGTGTTTTTACCGTGTTTCAGGCGAGGTGCGGCTTCAGGGGAGCGTGTCTGAGGCTCAGCGTGGTTCGGGTGCCCAGCGTTAGTGCCAGAGGTCAGAGCCGGGGTATGCCTCGTGTAGCTATACTTTTCTTTCTTATCTTTGTACTAGTTGTGGACTAATGTTG
The DNA here is from genome assembly GCA_022559845.1 of Amorphophallus konjac. Lineage (NCBI taxonomy): Eukaryota > Viridiplantae > Streptophyta > Magnoliopsida > Alismatales > Araceae > Amorphophallus > Amorphophallus konjac. The sequence goes on from JAHNEJ010001060.1 coordinate 71,487, forward strand.
TTATTTTATTGTTATCTTGTGGACCATGTATTAATTAAAATGTTATTTATTTTTCCGCTTAATTATATAAACTGTTAAATTTCTGTAATTACTTGTGTAGTCTCCGCACCATCCTTCTAACCCTTCCGAGTCTTTGGACTCGTGGGTGGCGGTACGAGTCTCGGGTTATCGGGCCTTCCCGGTGATCGGATTCTCGGGTCGTTACAACATACCCCTAAAATATTTTAAAATTACCCTAATACCCCTATCTTTATCATATTTATCATAATACCCCTCAAATCCCTTAACCAGAGTCGCAGTGCCACTGGGGTTAAATTCCATGCAAACGGTGGTAACCCACTGAGTTTACCATTTTGTCCCAAGTGGAGAGAGAGACAAAGAGAAGGATAGAGTGTGTGTATGTGGTGTGGGGGAGAGATAGAGGACGGCGTGAGAAAGAGAGAGAGCACATGGGACAGGGAGGGCACCGGAAGGGGTCTCTCTCGTTGATGTCGACACCCCGGTGGGTGCAGAGAGAGACAAGACGAGACACAGAGAAAGATAGAGAGAGAGAGAGAGAGAATGGAGGAGGGGAGGGCGTCAGAGGGGGTCTCCCCCTCTAGCGTCAACACCCCTACGGCTGTAGAGATAGACATGAGAGAGAGAGAGATGAGATAGAGAGAGACATAGAGATAGAGAGAGCAGGGGAGGGGCCGGAGGGGGAGGCATCCCTGTGGGTGCAGAGAGAGACAAGTGAGAGGGCACGAGAGAAGTAACAGAAATGAGATAAAGAGGGTGCAGGGGAGAAGGAGGGGGAGGGCGCCGGAGGGGAACCCCTCCAGCGTCGGCGCCCTGGTGGGGGCATAGAGAGGTGAGAGAGACGAGACGAGAGAGAAAGAGAGATTGAAGGAGGGGGATGGGTCCCCTCCGGCGACAGGACCCTGGCAGGTGTAGGGAGAAGTGTGTGCATGTGTGTGTGTGTGTGTGTGTGTGTGTGTGTGTGTGTGTGAGAGAGAGAGAGAGAGAGAGAGAGAGAGAGAGAGAGCACGAAGGAGGGGGAGGTCCCCGAAGGGGGTCTACCCCCTCCAGTGGTATGACCCCTGCAGGTGTAGAGATAGATGAGAGAGAAGAGATGAGATAGAGAGAGATGGGAGAGAGGGAGAGGGAGAAGAGACAGAGAAAGACTGTAAGGATCTGAGCTACGATTAAGAATAATATAGCAGAAATAGGAAATTATAATTTTATCCTGGCATGTGTTGATCACTCCGGTATGACTCCTGATAATTATCTAGAACAAGATCTTATTTTACCTCTGCTCTACGTGGATCATAGTGAAGCAGAAAGTGATCTCATGGTGTTAATGAATTTCGCACGTGCCCGGTCTCTAGTTGTATCCACACGGACACGGACGGAGGAGTTCTCTCCATCTAGCGCTCTACGAATGATCTCCTCAACGGCACTCTAGCATTGTCTCTACACTAGAGACAAGAGGAGAAGATAGAGAAGAGAGAGGTGGCGCTCTTCCCAAGGAGGAGAGAGAGAAGGGGCGGCCATCACTGGGAAAACCATGGATCCTTAGCCCAAGATTCCCTTTATGCAACTATTTATAGACTCTTTACTTTTTCACAAAAACTCTCAGAAGTTAGAAATTACATAAACACTCCCATCACCCATAACCCTAATGTGTGTGACTCTCTAGGCGTAGTGTCAGTTTGATTTTAGACCCATTAAACTTAAGAACTCTGTCTTAGCTTTTTTATATTAATATTTAATATAAATTAATTATTTAATCATCTCATGACTTAAATAATTAACTCATCATCTCATGATGGATAACCATCTCATGATCATTACTCTATTAGGCTTTCTGACAACAGTAGGGATCAAGCAACAATCTGTGATCCCAAGAGATGAAGGGGGTCTATGAAATCACTCTAGGACCTTTCCATCCACAGTTATCATACAGTTATCATACATAATACCCCTGATCATAATTAAGGGTATAGTCATACTGTCAAACCCTTTTTATTTATGACCTGATGAATATACTCTAAGTCCCACTGGAAAACTCTTTTTTCGGTGAACTATGTAAACGTGACCAAGGATTTTCCTTAGTATCGTTTATAGGGCATTCTCTCGCATGCTATATCTGAGAGTGAATGATCCACTATTGTCACTCAATTATATTCTCATGTATTCCATTGCATTCGAATACCTGAGCATATGGAACTTGTGAGTAAAGTCTCTTTTGCCAGGAATCAAAACACAGAAGTCCTCTACATGGTATTCTTGGTGTAAGGTTTCAACCAGATTATGCAGTGGAAAACATTGAAACCTTAAATTGCATATCGTTGCCGGTTTTTTAAAATCAAACTAAATCGGTAAATCCCGCGATGTGAAGAATGATTCTTTACCTTTGTGGGGTTGAGAATCTCCCAAAAGCTCGAAGACGAACGAGAGGAGGATCCCGGGGTCGCGAGCCGTCCAAGCATCCGGCCTCTAGACGTATCCACACGAGCAGTGGAAACAGACGAGATCTCCTTCACGATCTCTACGCGTCGACCCGATCTCAACACCACCATCCACCGGGGAGGAAGGAGAGAGAAGGAGGGGGGCGCCCCTTGGAGAGAGAGAGAGAGGAGAGAGGGCGACTAGGGTTCAACCCTGTAGCTTGGCCAGGGTCAGCGTATATTTATAGACCTCTGGCATTTTTCACAAAAACTCAATAATAGTCTATAACGTCCACCCATCCTGGTCTATCCAATACTCTATTGTGTGTGACCCTCTAGGCCCAATAGTCTGTTTAATTTACAACCCATTAAGTAAAAAACTTATTCTTAACTTAATTAATTCTATCCATTAACTCTTTATGGAATTATCGGGCTTTCCGATCATGAAAAGTACCAAGCAACGTCTCGTGATCCCAAATGCATTGGGGATAAGTAACCCACTCTGGAACCTTTCCATCTACAAATTTCACATAGCTATAGATCCTCATTCATCTAATGCCCCACCAGGACTAGGGTATGGTCAAACTGTCAAACCCTATTGTGTCCTGACTCAACTGAACCCTGTACTCCAAACTGGTTCATTAGAAAATCTCATTTTTATATAATGAACTCCCATACCCTGGCCAGGGATTTTCTGAGTACAGATATGTAGGACATTCTCTCTCATATATCATATTGAGAGTGAATGATCCCATGTTGTCAAACTAATTACCTTCGCACGATTTCTACTGAGTCCGAATAACTAAATGTATAAGACCACTTAACAGAAGTCCATAAGTTAGTAATCAAACACTCAGCATCCCTTTTGCAAGACATCTTTGGTGACTCAGGTCTAAGATCCAACTGTGCTACTAAGACATAGTGTGGCGACCCGGATTCCGGATACCAGATATACCCGGTAGGACAACCGAATACACCTGATACCACTTGGAACCCGCGAGGCCTCCCAAGAGCGGTAAAGCTATGAAGGGAAAAAGGATTGTCTTGTAGTACATTGAACTGACAGATAATACAGCAGGAATTAAATTTCATTAGATCGGTCTGCTAAAGTAGCAGAAATAAAGTTACAATTTAAATAACAGATTTTAAACAATTATATACTAGAGTCGAGTCCAAAGCTAAAGACAGCAGTCTAGCAGTACAGTCGACATAAAGAAAAGACGTACCAAGAAGTCGGGGGAAGCCTGACGGAGGTACCAGCTGGCAGCTACGACTCGAACTCCAGGATCCGCAGAAGCAGAACGAACACATCACCCCACCTCAAAAGCAGGGGTGAGCCCTCTGTCACTGGCTCAGTAGGGGTCACGCGGATCTCCACTGAAAAACACGCAGTAACACGGAGCAACAGGGACAGCAGCAAGAAACAACACTAGAAAGTTGCAAAAGAAAGGGAAGCAGGAGTAGGGAACAGGTAAGGACGAGGGGAATAACCCGAACATGCAAGCATGCCTAGAAAGGGAAAGAGGAGTAGGGAGCAGCAAGGAAAAGGGAAAAAGCCAAACAAAACACCCCAACCTACACCCACAACAGGCATGCAAAAGAAGACCTAGAAAAGACCTAGACAGGCACAGGCAACACGACCGGAGTGTCGTGCACTGGACAAGACACATACCTCGAGTACAGCCATGGAAAGGCCAACCCGTACAGGTCACGACAACCCCACTAGTGTCTTGACCAACCGCTGCGTGCCACCGACGCGAGCACGGCCGAGTCGCAGATCCACGCGGAACCACAAGTGTCTCAAGCAACTCGCAAGGCTGGGAAGCGACAAACGAGAGGTGAAATAGGAACAAACCAAGTACTAGCCAGGGTCATGCCCGTCGGCGTCAGTCCTCTGCCCCTGACCACGTGTGCACACACTGGATCCTGCCTAGAGCTAGGCCTCTAGCTAATTTTCTCCCCCGTAAGACGCTACGGTAACCGCAGGAGCCGACAGAAACTAGCTTACAAACCGTATATCGGGGTCACCCCTCGACTGCAGGACGTCTAGGGCGACGAGAAGAGGAAGCTCGAAACGTGGTGTTGAAGTACAGACAGATAAACATGCACTGTCACCCGTACCTCAAACACCGAGGGCAGCATAAGATACTGCCGACAGACTCGAAAACGTAGTCTTAGCCTTCACAGGAACATCGACCGACGTCCACGGAGAAAGCGGCCAGACCACGGGAGCGACCGACAACACCACAAACATACCCCCAAACAGCCCCTAACATCACCTAGAACGGACCCACAACACACGGACGCACACCGAAAAGCCCAACGGTCATCACGGCCACAACAGGACTGTAACGGCCTAGCACATGCGCGTTACACGAGCCTGACGCACCAGGGCGGGCGCGTCAGAGCCAACAGGCTCAAAAAGTAAAACACGAACCACGTAACGCACCAGGGCAGACGTGTTACAGCGGCCCAACGCACGAGCGCAGACGCGTTACGCCAACCTAACGCATGAGGACAGGCGCATTACGCCAACAAACCCAAGTCTGAAAACTCAGACAAACAGCACGTAACGATCCACGACGGACGCGTTAGAACACCGTGACGCACGGGGGCAGGGCCGTTAGAGACAACCGATACAGCCACCCAACATAGCCAAAACAGGGTGTAACGGCCTGGGGCAGGCGCGTTACACAGCCTGACGCACCAGGACAGGCGCGTCAGAGGAACCGACTTAACCAAAACACAAGAAGACAAAATAGCCGTGACGCACACACCGGGACGCGTCAGAGGGCTGTGACGCACCACACCTGGACCGTCACACTCCCACATCCACGAAAAATTTAAAATGAATGAACGTTGTGGCGGTCTATCGTAGGGCCATCAGGGACCTCTGACGGTCTCTGATACGACCGCTACACAGGTCACGGCGGGAAAACAGAGGAATGACCGAATCGGCCCGTTCCACGCCCCATTCACGCCGAAACGCAGGGGAAACAAAGCTAGACAACGAACAACAACTTCAGGAGACCAAAAACACCACATGCAAGCGCCGGATCGCAAAAACGGGGCGATTTCATCAAATTGACCCAAAATGAGTCACCAGGGTTCCCGGACCCCTACCGGCCCCGAATGACGACCGATCGACACGAAACTAACATGAATGGGATCCAGACATCCCAACGGTCATTTTGACACTAACTACGCCGCGAATGATTGTCATTTTCTGGCGAACCCTGAAAACCCCAAAAGCTACGGTTTTCCCCAAACAAGCCCGATCTAGCCCGTTCTAGCACCAAACCACGCACAGAAGCAGGGAAAACGTAGAGGACGAAGTGGTGGTCCATCTCCCTACCTCCACCAAAGAAACCGTGCCCCGAAGGGAATAAACCGCGCCGAAAACCGCACCGCGAGCTCAAACGCCGGCTTTGAATCCACCGTTCGGGATTGCGCCAAAACCACTCCATCCTCGTCCTGTCGCGCACCCAACCAGCTCCACAGCATCCCCAGCACTCGCCCCTAGGTCCTCCGTCTGCAGCCGGAGTCGAGAAGGCGAAAACGGGAGAGAGAGACGGCGGCGGCGAAATGAGAAGGAGGAGAGAGGATGGAAAAGAAAAAGGAAAAGAAATTTGGAATTTTCCTAATTTCTGAAAAATCTGATTTTTGGCCCTATCTCCGAAAAATACGCAAAAATAGTCAAAATGATCGGCTCGACGAGTACATCACCACTGTGTCGTCCACGAGTCGATGAATTGAGAAATAAACTCACCGCAGGGTTTCGTAACTAGTACGAGAGAAAAATCCACACAGATCGTAAAACTCAACTCGGGAGCTACAAAAGCGAACCGAAACTCACCGAAAAGGATCCGAAAGACCCAATAAGGATCCAACAAAGATCCGGGACATTACACATAGAATACCCTGATTGACAGTCAGTATGATTACCATTCAGAGATTCAAGATCGGGTCAGTTCAGTGTACTCATTCCACTAATGAGCACCCACACATATACTTCAATGTCTCCACACTGATGATTATGAGAACAATCACACCCATCATATGAGTAAGTATCATGTCTGCCAGTCTATCCGAATCTTCAATGTCCCTTCTTGAAGATCCTATGACTGAGAACATTTAGAACATGTACATCTGGATGTCTGATCTCATTATCATAATCTCATTATGATCCAACCATCATCGCACATGTTCAGAGACTTCATCACATTCGAATCATTAGCACAAATTAAATGCAATGAATAAATGCCATTAATATAAATATGAATAAGATATTACAAGAAATGACACCATCACATCTCATGTGATTGGCTTATAGGGTATACATTTCTATCACTTGATGACTCATGTGTGCTATTGTGACTGAAGAATCTCTTGACTGATAGTTAAATATAATTACCATCTAGAGATTCATAATCAAATCAATTCAGTGAACCCTATTCTAGTAATGGGCACCTATACATATATGTTAATGTTTCCATACTAGTGATTATGAGATCAATCACCCTCATCATATGAGAAGATATCATGTGCACTGGTCCATCCAAATTCTTTGATATCTCATCTCAAATATCCTATGACTAGGAATATTTAAAACACATGCATCTGAAGGGTTGGTCTCACTATCATAATCTCATTATTATCTAACCTTCATAGCATGTGTTCAAATACTTCATCACGTCAAGCAATAATATGCATAAATAAAAAAACATAATAAAGAAATTATCATAAATATTAATGAGAATATATTTGAAATGATGCCATCACTTCATAAGTGATTGGCTTGCATAGTATACACTTCTTTCAGAGAAGAGAGAGAGAGAGAGAGAGAGAGAGAGAGAGAGAGAGAGAGAGAGGGCGCCGGAGGGGGTCTCCCCCTCCTGCGCCGGCACTGCAGGTGTAGAGAGGGATGAGAGAGGGAGGAGACGAGACGAGACGAGACGAGAGAGAGAGAGAGAGAGAGAGAGAGAGAGAGAGAGAGAGAGAGAGAGAGAGGAGGGGAGGGCGCCAGTGTGAGGATCTAAGTCGGGATCAAGAAGAATGCAATAGAAATAAGAAATTAAAATTTTATCCTCACGTCATTGATCGCTAGGGCGTGATTCCCATTAACTTTCTACATAGGGGAGATCCGATCTTTACTTCTGCAATGCGAGGATCACAGTGAAGTGGAATAGTACCCTTGTGGATGTAAACAAATGTGCAAGTGCCCAGTCTCTAGCATAATCCACACGGGCACGGATGATGAAGTCCTCTCCACAGAACGCTCCTCGAACTATCTCCAAGGCCCTTCTTCTAATAGAATCTCAACATTTGAGAGGATGGAGAGGAGAGGAGATATAAGAGAGGAGAGAGGAGGGCACATTTCCCAAGAGAATGGGGAGCCCTTGTTCTAAGTGGAGAGAGAGAGGGAGCGGCCCAATCAGAGGAAGCTATGAATGCCTGGCCTAGGGTTCCCCCAAGCAACTATTTATAGACTCCTTAGTTTTTCATAAAAAATCCTCATAAGTCTATAACTATCCAAATACCTTCGTTGTCCATAACCTTAATGTGTGTCACCCTTTAAGCTCATTGTTAGTATGGTTTTAGGCCTATTAAACTTAAAAACTCTTTACCATTTCCACATTAATTATTTAATCATCTCATGACTCAAATAATTAATTTATCATTTTATGATGGATAATCATCTCATGATTATTCTTTTATTTAGCTTTCAGGCCACGATAAGTACCAAGCATCACTCTGTGACCCCGGAAGACAAATGCGTCTATCAAACCGCTCTAGGACCTTTCCGCCTACAGTTAACATACAGTTATAGTCCTTCATTCATACACAATATCCCTGGTCATAATTAAGGGTATGGTCATACTATCAACCCCTTCTTGCTTATGACTTGATGAACTCTGTACTCTAAGTCCCACTGAAAAACTCATTTTCTAAGGAAGTGTCTACCTTGACTAAGGATTTAACCGAGTACAATTCATAAGATATTCTCTCTTATATTATATTTGAGAGTGAATGATCTACTATTATCACTCAATCACTTTCGCATGTATTCCGCTATATCCGAATACCTGAGCATCCATAACTTATGACTAACGCCCCTTTGCCTGGAATCAAAACATAAATATCCTCATGCAAGGGATCATTGGTGACTCATGTCTAAGGACTAATTGTGTTACTGTGACTGAAGAATCACTTCGTTAACAGTTAGATATAATTATCATCTAAAGATTAATAATCAAATTAGTTCAATGAACTCTATTCTCGTAATTGGCACCTGCACATATATCTTAGTGTCTTCGCATCAGTGACTATGAGATCAGTCACACTCATCATATAAGAAGATATCACGTAAACTGGTCTATCCAAATTCTTCGACGTCCCATCTCAAAGATCCTATGACCAACTGTGCTTACTTGTGGTTGTAGTTTCCTTGGCACTCGGGGATGTCGTATTGCCTTCATGAGGCTTGGGCGACAGTGTAGTTTACTTTCCGCCAGTTAATTGTTCATTGTCATTTTTGTTGTTATTAGTTGCTGCTGTTGTTGTTTAGTGTGGTGTGGATCCACGGGACTCCTACTGAGCCAATGAGAAGAGACTTATCTCTTTTTCTTTCAGGTGTGGTGTACCTCCACCAAGTTCGGAGGTCCAACACGACGCATGCGTAGTTTCTTAGTTGCCAGCATGCTAGAGCCGGGGTATGCACCATAGTTGTGTACTTTTTTCTATTGGACTGTACTTTTTGGACTTGTACTCCAGATTGTAAACTATGTAAATTATAATAAATGTAAATTTCAATTCTTGCACTTTAATTTCTGCATCTAGTTTAGATTCAGATACACTTCTACAACGTTAATCTAATCCTTCCGAGCACCGTGGCTCGTAGGTGGCAAGTCAGGATTCAGGCAATGTTAGTTACTTTCCGATACTCATATCTTGGGTCATTATAGCGCCAGAGGGAGAGACCCCCCTATTACGCTGACACCCCTATGAGTGCAGAGAGAGATGAGAGAGAGGAGAGGAGAAGAGAGAGATGAGATAGAGAGAGACGAGAGAGAGAGGAAGGGAGAGGGAGGGCGCCAGAGGGGGTCTCCCCCTCCGACGCCAGCACCCTTGAGGGTGTAGAGAGAGAGAGAGAGAGAGAGAGAGAGAGAGAGAGAGAGAGAGAGAGAGAGAGAGAGAGAGAGAGAGAGAGAGAGAGAGAGAGAGAGAGAGAGAGGAGGGCACGAGAGGGGGTCTCTCCCTCTCGCATTGGCACCCCCGCGGGTGTAGAGAGAGATGAGGGAGAGGAGAGGAGAGAGAGATAAGAGAGAGAGAGAGACATAGATAGAGAGAGATCTCAAGAGAGAGAGAGAGAGAGCGGGGGAGGGCGCTAGAGGGGTCTCCCCCTTCGACGTCGGCACCCCTACAAGTGTAGAGAGATAGAGTTACGAGATGAGAGAGAAGAGGGAGAGAGAGAGAGAGCGGGGGAGGGCATCGGAGGGAGTCTCCCCCTCTGGCACCGGCACCCGTACGTGGTGCGGAGAGAGATAGAAAGAGTTTTTTTATAGAGGGTAGGTTAGAGATTTTCAACTCTCTAACCCACCATCGATTAACTAGGGTAACGATCGGATCACGACAGGGGCATAATGGTTCTGTCTAAAGGATTTGAGGGGTATAACGGTAAGTATAATAAAGATAGGGGTATAGCTAGGGATAATTTTAAAGGATTCTTAGAGTATAAGGGTAATTTTTCCTTTTTTTTTTGCCATAGGAAGATGGGATACATGGGAGGGGACAAGGAAGGAGGGAGGGGAGAAAGGGAAATCTAATTTACATGGTGCACTTAGATAACCTCCAAACATGTCTGGAAGGAGCCTACACGTGCACCATATCGCGCGTAAGCGTCACCCTAGATGGCCCACCTTCACTAGAGCTAGGGCTATCAATGGGCCGGGCCGGCTGGACAGGTCAGCGGCCCTGATCCGATTTTGGACCCAAGGCCTTTTCTGGCTGCAGATATTTAGTCAAGTCTAAAAGTCAAGCATGACTAGACCCACCGACTGGGCTCGGACTTTAAATTCAGCTCACAGGTCGACTTGGCCCATGCTCATTTTTTTTCTTCCTTCAAATTTTAAAAATTACTTAGTTAAAAGTGTGTTATTTTACTTAATTATAAAACTAAAAATTCTCTTTTCAAACAAATTAAGTAATTAACATCAAAACTCTAATTAATTTAGTGAAATTATAAATTTTATATTATTAAATATATTATTTTTATTTAAATTTTTGAAACGAAATAGTAGACTTGTAAACGGATCAAATACAGAGCGGATAGTGTGATATATAAATTCGTATCTGATTAATAATCAAATTATCTGATTAATAATTTGATTATCTGATTAATAATTGAATTATCTGTCGGATACTTTATTCAGATAATTATCCAATTAATACGAATTTGAATTCGGTTCGAATTTTAAACGGATAATTACTAGGACTACTTAGAGGTGAGTCGTGTGAGCCGTGTGAGAATGTCATAAATTATTTTCTAAAAAAAAGAACGAATGAAAGTTATTTTAATTTTGAGAGATGTTATCAAAAGATTAGACCTCATCCTAAAAATTAAGAAATAACTTACCAAATGGATGTAAGTGGAGTTCTTATTTTTAAATTATATTTTGAGATAAAAAAAAGTAAAAAAAGAGCAATCAAATAACATATTAAGATTTGAGTTACTTATATATAGAATATGTGTATCCTTATAGATTTATCTAAGGGTTCATATTCGGTCGAATAATGTCCAACACTGATATCCTAATATCCGAAGTCGTATCTAATTCATAATTGAATATCATGTATCTGGTTAAATTATTCATCAAATATTTTATTCGAATAATGATATAATTAAATATATATGAATTCAAATTCTATTTAAATTTTAAACGAATAATTATCAAATATATTGAACAAGACTTTAGTTGGGCTTTACATTCTTGGGCGGGCCGACCTATCCGGTCTGAGATCGGCCCATTGACAACTACGATGGAGCGGCCAAATACCCTGGGGAGACCGGATCCCTGCAAGAGCTCCCACGTTTCGAACCGGGGACCTCTCCCCAGCTTAACCGTTCCAGCATCCTCTCCTCCCTACATGTCATCGTCTCGCTCCCGCCTCGGTGGGCTCCTTCCCCGGCCGCGTTGCCCCCACACCGCCGCCTCCTCCTCCGACACCGCGTGATCGACCAAGATCGCCGGCGATGGAAGCCGACACGTCTACGCTCCGGTCGGGCCGCCAGTGGAGGCGGGGGCCGCCGCCTCCTGCCTGGGTGCCCAAGCCCACGGGGGCTTGGAACGCCGACCACCAGGAGGCAAGCGGCAGCGCCGGCCCGAGGGGCGCCGCCGCGCCGTTCTCCTGCGGCATCTGCCTGGAGACGGCGAGGGATCCTGTGGTCACGCGCTGCGGGCACCTATTCTGCTGGCCCTGCCTCTACCGGTGGGTCCGCCGCCGACGCCGCCCGCAGGGGTCCTGCCCCGTCTGCAAGTCCACGGTAGCGGTCGAGGCGGGAGACGAAGCCGGCGTCACTCCGATCTACGGCGTTGAAGGGGGGTTGGACGGGGTGCGCTGCGGCGGCGGCGGCGGCGGAGGAGGAGGAGGAGGAGGAGGAGGAAATGTTGACGTGTCGCCGGAGGTGCCGCCGAGGCCGCGGGGGTCTCAGGGGACTTCGGAAGGGGAGGATCTGGCGGAGTTTAGGGAGGGCCTGCGCGACCTCAGCAGGGACGTGGATGCCTTGGAGGAGAGGATGTGGCGGGTGATGGCGTTGGTGGCGCAACTGCCGCCCCCCTTGTTGCTTGCCTACACGGTGGAAGTTGCAAGGCGGAATGGTACTGCGGGGGCGCCGGTGGTGGGGCTGAGGAGGAGAAGCGGTGCTGTGTTGGGAACGCAGAGCAGTGATGGGGGAGGTGATGGGGTCTATCGGGGAACAAGGAGTAGGAGGCGGCAAGCAAATCCGTGAGGTCCATGCCATTATCCTCCACGCCCAACTGCCCATTCCTATTCTTTTCCCTTTTATTTTCCCTTTGACAGATAAGATTTTGATTGGGAGAAGTCAGCTGCAAACGTGGGTTTGCAAGATTTCTGCTTTGAGGTTAACTGATCAGAGTTGTTGGCTTATTTCATGTTCTGACTGCCTCTTGTTGTTTATCTTTTTCTTTCCTTAGCTCTCTAATCCTTTCAGATTCTTGTGCCAAGCTGATCCCTTGAACAGGGGGGTGGTAGGGGACGTGGAGATGTAGGAGTGATTATGCCCATCTAATGAAGATCATCTTTTCCCTTGCGTTTGCTCCGCCCCACGCCATGCCTTTCTTCATGGTGGTTCTCCCTCTTGGGCAGTAGTCCAATCTGCTGCTTTACGAAACATTGAATGAGAAAGTTGTTCTTATATTTCTTCCGCGTTTGTTATGCTACATTGCAGTGAATACACTCCTTGTATAAGAAGGATAGAGATACACAAGTGATTCTGATTATGTGGAGGAAAACTGTTATCATACTTCTCTTATATTTGTCACTCTCTAGTGAAGTGCATACATTATCTTTGGCACATTTTTAGATTATTCATATATGAGTAATGGTATGAAAGTACCTCTCTGGAACTTTCTGACGCCTTCATCACATGTTTTTCTCATCAGTTAGTGGCAGGATGATGAAGGGAAAGAGTTAGCAGGATGATGGATGCTGTAATTCTATGTTTCTCTTCAAGTTTCATGCTCTTTCTATCATTTTAGACTTTCTTTTTTGCTATTTGCAGCTTTGCTCACCAATATGCACTCATATTGTTTTTGTTGGTGATTGGGGACATTCACATCTGTGCTTCTTCCTTAATTTTTTTCTTATTTAGATGTTTCCTTGTCTTTTTTTTCTTGCTTTGGGAATTTACCTACCAAAAAGGGATAATCTTGGTTATTGTACTTTTGTTGCTTGAATAAGTCCATGATTTCTCCACTTCCTCATTGTTTTTTTTTCCTCCATGTTTGTTATTCATTTTTTGTTGTGCCATTCTAACACAAAGCTTACCATGTTATCAAAGGTGACCTCCTTGCTCATGTAGGTGATGTGGCAACAGGACGTGAGCCAAAAATGCCTCACCTTGCCGCATGTTTGCCTCACTCACCTAGCCTATGTGCTGTATCTGCATCAATGCTTGTATTTTTCAGTTATGTAGTATTGCTTTCTCATTTCTTAATTATTTTTGAATTGGCCAATGCCTCTTTTAACAATGTTTATTGCCCTTTTTCACTTACATATCACCACATCTTTCTTACTTTTCATGATTCTCAAGACTATCCATTACTTATATGAGTCCTTGGTACAAAATGTTCTTTCCATATTTGACATTGCCAGTGTTTTCCAAAGCCTTACATATCATTAACTCGGATACTTTCCTTATTTCCCTTCTATTGCCATTTTATTCCATTGCAATACTTTATGGAAGCAAACACATCGCCCCAAATGCGGTGCCTAAGCTCTCACCTAGGCATTTTGCCCTGGCATTTGACGTTGAGGCAAGCTTCTAGTCGCCTTACTCACCTCTCGCCTTTAACTGCATAGTACCTTTACTGATTTGATTTATTCAATTAGTTTGATTTTTCTCAAGGTACAATTCATATTGACAATGCTGTATTAAACAAATATGATTCAATTATAAATAAATGCATCTAATTATCTTCCTTTTGTAAAAAGGAAAAAGGTGCATAGTTGAAAACATGACATTTGAGTTTGAAATGTTTCTTTTCCTTGTAAGTCACCTTTTTGTTAATTTGTCTGTTTCATCATAAAATACAAAAAGTGCAAAATAAATAGTAATGGGGGGTGTTCTTTTTGCTGGAGACTATTTGTTGTCTCTATTTTTTCACCCATATAGGCTTCTCAAAATCTGGCTTAGAGAAGTACCCCAAAATTTGTTATTTCCTCAGTACATTCTGTTGAACATTCTCCAGTTTTTACAATAATAACATTCTTTTCCCATTATCTCATGATTTCATTAAATGTTGTGTATTCATTGCATAGGCATGGTAAGATCATTTTCATGTATAGGCATTTGATTCTTGGCTGATATAACTGATAGACTTTAGCAAATTCATAGGCTGGTCAATCTCGCATAATAAACACTTGATGATGTTGGTAATTATGTTCTAATAATGCAGGCAGGAAACTTAAGAAATCACTGTGTTATGGGGTTGCTGTTGTTACTAAGAGGGGGAATTTTTTCCTGGTTCTCCCAACATTTTGTCTTCTAAGTGAATCAATGCTAGAACACATGGATTTTCAGCCTCCACAAACCCAGACGTTCTAGGATATTGTGTTTCTGCATTTTTTTCTGTCATTGCCCGCCAAATCTGAATCTGGTTTTATTTGTAATGAGCACATTTGTTAATCTTTTGCTCATTAAACCTCATCTCTCGTCTTGTTTGCTTTGAACTTCTTGTAAAGGTCAACATTCATAAAACGAAGGATATTGCGGTTGAGAGTAGTGTTCTGGCAGAAGTCATTTTTTGACTTCTGAACAACATGTTGTTTATGCTTGCCCTTTTATCTTGATGTGTATTTCTTATATGCGCTATCGCAGTCTCTTTCAAGCAAAATACGTTGTTTGTGTATAGTAGAGATCATAAGCATGTGAATGGTTTCATGCGTAATCCCATGCAGATTATATCATTCCCTTTAGTTCCCTGCATATGTTAGTTTTTCCTCCTTTCTTTTGAGGTTTCTTATCTTGTAACATGTGTTTATGGGGGACTGCATGCCGTTGATATGCCGTCAAAAGCACTAAACGACGCACTCTTTTTGGAGTGTTTTTCTGATTCTTCATGGATTTTAGGAGTGCATCCGGAAGTTATTGAATAGGATTGTTTAATCAACTATTTTTCATGGGGAGGCAGAGCGTCAGAGTATCCGAGAGGACTGTAACTAAATAATTGCTACTCTGGATATGTCATTGTGTGACACGCGGGACCAGAAGTTATGAAAAATAATGTAAAGGATCAGTCTCAACTTAGGCACTGGAGGGGATGCGGACTCCGGATTTGTAAAGGCAAGACATTAGCTTGGAGGGTGTAGCAACTGGCTCGACACGGAGTTTGGCAGGTATTGGCTCGGGTGTGGAATGGCTGACATTGACTCAGTATGGAGCAGGCACATGCTAGCTCGGGTGTGGGGTCTGTTCCGTTAGTGGGGCATGGACCAAGCTGTGAGGTGGACGACAGTCTTGACAGGTGACATTGAGATTGGTAGCCGACTGGGATGGAAATCAACTACCTAACTGGATTTCATTGATTTATGTCGCAAAAGGTTTCATATGTGGCGTTAAAAGTTCGATTACAAGTTGTGTGAAAGTTGTGGGATAATTCTATCCTCTATGTCGATTCCCAGGTCTTTGCATAGTCATGTGGGTATTTTTGCCATTGTACGTGATTTCCATCAAGAGACTGGTGATTCGGTTAGACGTCGTTTGAATGGTGTTTGTGTACAATACCTTCGGCGTGTATTTATCGATCAGATCACCGAGCCAAGAGGCGGCTTGTCAGTCCCTTGATGTGTCTCGTTTTAGTGTTGGCCACTGTTTACACGCGGAATTTTTCGGACATCCGATTTTGATGGATGAATATATGTATATTTTGGGCATATTTGTTAATTCCGCGCTGTTTGGGTTTATCAGACGATTTAGAATTCGTGTACAGGATTTTTCTCCACCAACCGGAGTTGATGTTAATTTATATCGGTACAAGTCTGGACACCTTTGATTAACTGTCGAAGAATGCATTTTGCCCCTATACGTTGTGACATAAATGATCTTGATGATCGCCCGTTACGGGTACATACGCTTGCAAAGAAATTTGAAGATTTCATTTCTTGAATATAGATAATTGGGATTACAATCGGTTCTTCAGGATCTTCACATATGATCTCGATTGTGTAATCGGGTCTCTTGGATAGCATCCGGTCGCAATCAGAGTCTTTGAATTTGCTTCAATCTATATTTGGATATTTTAATTTCCTTTTGTCCTGTTCGGGACGTTGAATTTGAATTCCATCATGAGGACCGTTGGATCATCAAGATGATCATTGTCGGTCCCTCGGAGTTGTTTCATGATCATAATCACTCATTTGATTGTGATTGGACTCTTAAGTTACCTTGGTGTCCATAAAGAGACTCGTGATTCGATTAGACGTCGTTTGAATGGTGTTTGTGTACACTACCTTCGGCGTGTATTTATCGATCAGATCACCGAGCCAAGAGGCGGCTTGTCAGTCCCTTGACGTGTCTCATTTTAGCGTTGGTCGTCTAGTTGCACGTTATCCGTATGCAGCGTGTTGTGACCTTTGGGCTCCCCGGGGGGGGATTTATAAGCCCAAAATCAGTCAAAGGGACACCTGGTTTGGCTGGAACCTTGAGGGAAGGCACCTGGACTGGTTGAATCCCTGGGGAGGGGAACCTAGACCAGTTGAATCCCTAGGGAGGGGTATCTGATCCGGGTGACCCCTGTGAGGGGAGGACCCGGTCCAGGTGGCCCTTGGAAGAGGAGGACCTAGTCTAGGTGGCCCTTGTGAGGGAAGGACCCGGTCTAGGTAGGTCCCATGAGGGATTGGCTGATTTTTTCCATGTGTGAACTTCTTGTGAGTGTTTTGGGGCATCCTCCACCCATTTGCTTGGGGCATTAAGCCCCCTTGTAGGTTGTGCCATTTGTTATGGCGAAATGTCCCGAGACTAAGGTTCAGCTCAGTGCTTGGGGCGTTGTCAGCGTTGTGCCACTTGTAGAGTCTTCAGAAGTGACTCCCGATCTTCAACATGTGCCGTGTGATACGGCTAGTTGCCCCGAGACATGGGCTCAGCTTGATATTCGGCGTGTCGTCGGTGTGACGCTGGTCCTAAGGTACTCGAGATTGGTTTCCACTCCTCGCAGGGTGTCGTGTGTTACGACGAGTGGCTTTAGAGCTCGGGTTTGGCTTGGCCATTGGGGCCTTTGGCGTCTTGCGACTTGCATTTAGGAGAAATTTCCTATGTTGTAACCTCGATTAGCTTGAGAAAGTAAATGGATGCCACAAATGTCTTCCACGGGTCGTCTGTCAGAGTCAGAGACGACAGCGGGCAGCTCATGTACCTTATAGATTTGGATTTCTCTCGACCTTATTGACGTTGTGGGAGGGAGTTTCTTGTTCTATGCTGTTTATGTTCTCATCATGATTTTTTATTTGTAGTGGCTTGTGATAAGGCACACTTCGAAGGAGGCCACCGAGCTTATGACGCGATGGGGCATGACTTCCGAAGGGGCATGGGTTGCCGAAGGATGGGTTGCCATGGCCGCTGGGTGAGGGGCTAGTAGAGGTGGCGTGCATTGGTTGCACACAAGATGTTTGGAGTTATGACTCATTGTTTGGGACTTGGGGATTCTATTCCCGCTCATCTCCTATTAGCTTTGTGCAGACGTGGACATGGCCAGCGGTGCAGATGTAATTGCCAATTTGGCAATGTCCGGCCCAGGCATTGACCTTCTTGAGTTCAAGGCTATCCTGGTGATCGGCAACGTTGTTGGGCTTGGTGCCAGTGCCAACAACGAGGAGAGGCTCTCGGAGGCCGAGGAGGCGGTTGCCAACCTTGGCAGTGGTGCCATTAACGATGAGGGACCTCGAGAGGCAGAGGGGATGGCTCCCTCGATGCCACCTTTGGTGCCTGAGGTCATGCTTTGTGCTGTGAGCCTGGTGGACCCTCAGGGGGAGGGCAGCTCAAGTGCGGGATCTTTGACTTGCCTGGATGACCGTTATCCCTGTGTAGTTGATATTGAGCTCGTCTTTTCTTCTTGTACTAGCGCCCGACCCTCGGGCTGGTGTAGACGAGCATGTGGTTATCGAGGGCCTTTCTAGTGAAGGAGCCCCTACTGGTGAGTCTTAATTCCTCGACCCATTGTCTTTTGTGTTCTCGTATTGGGATGTTCAGGTATTGACGGCTTTGTGTGCCTTTGTTCTTGTCTAGGGTAGCTGTCCTCCTCATCGAGCACTTCGGAGACTATGTCTTTTGATGAGAGCAAGTCTCTAGATGGGGAGGTGGCCTTGGGCGTTGAATCTCTGAAGGCGCCCTCGGTAATGGCTCCTCTTGTCGAAGCCTAGGGTGATGGTGAGGGTTCCTTTCCCTTGTGCTTGGGCCTTGTGTCTTGAGAGTTTGAACAATTATGGTTCCAATCATTTCTTCCCTTGTGACTTTGTGTTCAGCTTCATCGCCGTCGGGGCAGCGGGAGCCCGAGGCAGGAGAGGTCGAGATTATAGAGTCTACCGCCCTTCTTGAAGTAGCCGAAAGGGAGTGGGAAGCCGCCAATTGTCCTTCTGTCAGTGACGGGGGTGCCAGGGAGGACTTCGTCCCTGCCCTAGGTATGGGCTAGCTAGGTGAGACTTGTTTGTTTTCTTAGCTTTTCCACCTTGTCAGTTGTTGGGAGTGTCATAAGTATTTCTCACTCCCTATCTTGTTTCTTTGCGTTGTGCAGTTGCGGCCGACGTCGTGATGCAGGAGGCTGAAGCCGTCCCAGCCCTGGGAGTCAAGTGGTTGACCATTCCTCAGCCATGGGTGCCCATTGTTGATGAGGTCATTGTTGTCTCCTTGATCAAGGACCTGTAGAGGCATATCCAGTGTGACCCTCTCCCGTCCATCAAGGCGCTAAGGGATCAATTGGAGGGCTACACTTGGGGATATCATGATCTCGGATTTCCCCATGAATCCTGGATGGCTGCCCTAGGAACAGTGTGGGCTGTCTCTGATGAGCCTCGATGGGGCTTGCTTAGTGTCGCCAGCTGGCGTTGGCGAAGGTTCTTCGGGGTTGGTAGTTGATGATAGTGGGACCTCTGCAGGACCGTCGCTAGATGTGAGCGGGATCTTTTCAGGGCTGTCAACTAGCGTCGGTGGAACTTCTTTGGTGTCTTCGGTCGAGACCGATGGAGCTCCTTCGAGGATCTTTGAACTGTTTCTTCGCTTGGAAGGCTTGCAGCAGTGTTGGACTCCTCTGTGTGATAGGGGGTGGTTGGATCTTCTTCGGCTACCCCCTCCACGGAAGGAAGTGCTTGGTGTTCTCCAGTCCCTTGAGCTGGGCCGCCGGACTTTGCGGGGAGTAAGATTAGGATTTCCTCCTCCTCTTCCCCGGAGCCGTCAAACTTTGTGTCCGCATCGGTCTATCCATTGGTTGGCTGTATCAAACCCATGTCGTTGACCGCATAGTAGACCTGGAAGTCTTCGTCTTGGTCATAGCCGAGCCCTCTTATATCTCGATGAGAGAAGGGGGGGTACCCCTGGACCTAGGATGTTGACCACAATTGGTGAAATACTCGTATCATGTTCATATGGGGCGTTGAAAGCCTGATTACAAGTTGTGCTAGTGCCGCGGGATAGTTCCATCCTCTATGTCGGTTCCCAAGTCTTTGCATGGCCATGCAGGTATTTTCACCATTGAACATGATGTCCGTCGAGGGTCTTGTGATTCAATTAGACGCCGTTTGAGGAGTGTTTGTATAACATACTCTCGGCGTGTATTTGTCGATCAGATCACTGAACCAAGAGGCGGCTTGCCAGTCCCTTGATTTGTGTCACGTCAAAGCGTTGGTCGCCTATTTGCACGTTGTCCGAATGTAGCGTGTTGTGATCTTTGGGCTCCCCCAGGGGGCATTTATAGACCCAAAATCAGCTAGAGGAACACCTGGTCCAGTTGGAAATTTGAGGGAAGGCACCTATACCGAATGAATCCCTGGGGAGGGATACCTAGACTAGTTGAATCCTTGGGGAGGGGTACCTAGACTGGTTGAATCCTTGTGACGGGAGGACCCGATCCAGGTGGTCCCTGTGAGGGGAGTGTTAGTGTTGGTGTGCTACAGGCCAATTTCGAGTCGGATAGGCCCAATAGTTGTACGATCTTGTTCATTAATAAAGTGGTGTTTGAGCGTAAATATGCGATTGTGTTACTTTACGTTGTCCCTAGGATATGTGGTTGTAAAGTCAACTCGAGATGAGATCTCGATTATGAGACTGACTTTACATGAATACATACCTTAAACTGTTCATGGTTGGAGGGTAATCACTCGGGGACTTTGATTACCAATTAAACCAGTACACATGATGTGTCAGTGACCAGTCTCATGGTTATTGGTGCGGGGCACCAACACATATGTGTAGGTGCATGTCCTTGGAGGATGTGCACTGAACTGATCCGCTATTGGATCTTCAGATGGTTGATTATACCTAATGTCAACTGAAGATCCAACTGTCTCAGTAGCATCGTTGGTCCTTTGACCTGAGACATTGATCGGATCTTACACGAGGACTAGAATGGTTTAATTACTTAGCTAAGTGACTTTAACCATAAGTCATGAGTTGCCGAGTCATTAACCACTCCAGGATACGTGTGAAGATCATCAATGGTCAAGAGGGGATCGCTCACTGTCGGGTATATATCAGACAGTTAATGGGTCATGACATTGACGCTCCGTTAAATCCCTGGCCAGGGTCGTGTGAGTTCGTTTAGAACGGACGTCATACACTTTAAGGAGGTCATAGTCAAATAGCACGATCATGGGGTTTGACAGAAACCATACCCTCAATCGTACCAGACTCACAGAAGGAGCGAGGGATTATATCGATGCGGTAACTGTGGACTTACAGGTACCAGACAGGTTCGTGTAAACCCGGCGTCCTCTAGGATCACGCGGATTTGCTTGACCCAACGTGATCAAAGGTTCGGAATAAATTAAACTATTGTTCGGCTCTAGTAGAAGCGAAGAATACGTTTAATTTACTTCTAATTGGGAATTAGAAGTTAATGGACCTTAAACTAGAGTGACTGTGGGCCTAGAGGATCACACACAATAGATTCTTGGGTGACGGATTATTATTATACAAGTGTATGTATTAATTCCTTTCAATTCCTTTTGGAAAGGAGTGTAAATGGAGCTTAATACATATGTATAATATGAGATAGGACACATATACAGTTTTGGTCTTTTGGAACCCTTTTCTAATAAGCCTAAACTCTATATATAGCATCCTACGTGAGTTCATTCGAACTCTTCTTCATCTCTTCCAACTCTTAGGCTAATCAAGCATTAAGCCTAAGAGGAGGATTAGCCTCCCCCTTTCTCCCTCTTGCTCTCTCTCTCTCCAGAAGGTGATAGAGCTGGGGAAGGTCGTGCCGGGGAGGTACCGTCACTGCGCAAGGGTCCGTGTGGATCGTCTCTAGAGGCCGTACTGTTGTGCGGCTCGATTTTTCTGTATCGGGCTTAGCGGACAACGTCGTTCCGCACAAGGTAAAACACGCAACCCGTTATTAGGGTATTAGAAACACCGATTAGAGCACGGATTAAGCTTTCCACAACACTGGGATCTGGCAAATGATGTTTTGTTGTGCGAAACCTTACAGTGGTATCAGAGGCAGGTTCGCGCTCTGGTCGGTATTTTTATCGCCGTTTAGAACCGTGTTTTAGGGGCATTAAATACTTCAATTATGATTTGTAGAAAGAGATTTGGACATCTCTATTCTTCCTGGATGTTGGGCATCCAAACAGTAATGTTTTTTTTTAAAAAAAAATTAAAAAAAAAAATTTTTTAACTCCCGCGCCGGCGGGCGCACCCGCGTGGGCGGGCGCCGCCCACACGGTCGCCCGCGTTGCAGGAGCCCGCAACGCGGGGGTGGGTCAACGCCCGCGCGCGCGGGGTTGACCCGCAAGAATTAATTTTTTTTTTATTTTTTTTAATTTTTTTTAAATCTTTTTAATTTATGGTGTATTGTAATAATAATATATATTAGATATATATATTAAAATACACAATAAATTAAATATGATTTTATCTATTAGGTTAAATAGTATTATCTAAATAGTAAATGTCGAATGGTAAATTTTATTTAACCGATTTGAATTTACGGAGGTGAGATAATTACTATTTACCTTGGGATAAAATGGTAATAATTGAAGTTACTTCAGTAAATTTTAATTTTTAAATTTTTAATTATTAGATAATTAAAAAATTTAAAATTTGAATTTTATTGATGTTAAATGTGAAAAATTCAATTATTTGAATTTTTAATTATTAGATAATTATTAAATTCAAATTTTGAATTTTGGAAAATTATTAATTGAGGATAATTGTATTATTTTAAATTTACTTTCAAACAAAATTATTGGATAATTAGTTTGAATTTAAATTTAAATTATTGGCATGTTTAAATTTTGAATTTAAATTTGATTATTAGATAATTAAATTTAAATTTAAATTTAATTAATTATCTCAATTAGATGCCCCTATAGAAAATGATGGTTCTTTACGTGCTTTACTTTATTTACCTTGTAATGGCTTGCTTGTGTGTTTAATTTTAGTTAATCATGCTTTGATTTTTAAAATTAAACAAAGCTAGCCTATTTTTGTTTGCACATCCCATTATTTAAATTTAAAAGGTAAGTATTATTTTCATAAAATAACCCTTGATTAATTTTATTTGAATGGGTTGGCAAGTGATCATGGACTTTGATTAATGTAATTAATTGGGGCCTGCGAACCTCCTTTCTCTCTCTGTTAAAATTTCAATGTACTTCTATCTTCCTCCATTGCTGTACTCGCCCTAAGGGCTGCTGGAATTTGAGTCACATGTAATTTATTTTTTCCGGCCTGCGTGCCGCGTAAAAGTTGTAATTAATGCGGCGTCGGAGTTTGAAAGCATGGAGCACACATGACGAGGATGATCCAGCTGCTTCGAAAGCGGGCCGGATGTCTTAGTTACATTAGGGTTAAAGTCCATGATCACTTGCGTTTATTTTTGCATTGGATACATTTATTTTGTGCAAACTACTAGGTACGGTAAATATATTAGATATATTTATATTACCACCTAGGGTGAGATCAAGATAAAATTAAATTCCCTCGCGATTAAATTTTAGATTTGGTAAGCGTGGCTCGAGGAGTCATCGTGGCCCTCCATTATTATGGAGTGAATGAACGTCTTCATTTCATAGATTTGTTGTGCTTTCCACAAGGTCCATGAGTTTGGGGGCGGGATTAAATTCCAAGGCTCGGCCTCAATGGGGTGAGGAATTGAACTCGGCCTTGTTGTGCTTTCCACAAGGGTCGGGTCATGAACTCATTACTATGAAGTAATGATGGTTAGATCTAACCGAGAATATCCTTTGTTGTGCTTTGCACAAGGGGATGTTTTCTCGGGGGCCGAATATCGGATATTGCATTAGATGCAAGTGCTTGTTGACTGCCCTTGAGATGGTGTATGGCTTGCTGTGTTTTCCACAAGGTCGTACATCAGTCTCGTTGGGATTCCGACCCACTAGGTTGATCTCGTTGATCTCCCATTCTATATACTGAGGGTTATATAGTCCGATCGAAAAATAGTGGGACTAACCAAGATAGAAAATCACATCTAAGTTAGAATTTGAACACATGCTAAGTTATCTTTTATTTCTTATCCAGATTACAATGTCGTCGTCCAACCCTCTCCTCGGCATCTTGGATGCAAATAGATTAACTGGACCGAACTACTCGGATTGACTGCGTAATCTACGCATAGTCCTTACTGCCGAAAAGATTGCGTACGTGTTGGACACGGTTCATTCTGAGCCAGCTCCTGATGTCGACGAGGGCGAGTTACTGGCTTATGCCAAGTGGTCTGAGGACTCCTCCCTAGTCCAATGTTACATGTTGGCCTCTATGGCTCCAGAGCTACAGAGGCAATTTGAAAAGACTGATTGTAGAAGTATACTTCTCAATCTACGCCAGCTCTTCGGGGAGCAGGGTAGGATTGAGAGGTATGACATCTCCAAAATACTTTTCAGGACACGAATGTCTGAGGGTTCTTCAGTACAGGCTCATGTACTGAAAATGATGGAGTGGATAGAGAGACTCAATGCACTGGGGTTCAAGTTGGATCTTGAACTGTGTATTGATCTTATACTCCAATCATTGCCCGATTCCTTTTCTTCCTTCATCATAAACTTTAACATGAATAGAATTGATGCAACTCTCCCGGAGCTGCTCAACATGTTAAAGAGTGCTGAAGGAACTATGCAGAAAGATAAATCATCTTCTTCTGTAATGATTATTGGCCGGGCCAATAAGAAAAGGAAGGCCACCCAGATATCCACTACAAGTAACAAAGGGAAAGGAAAGAAAAGGGCCACGGGTAAGCAACTCGCTAAAGTTGACAAAGGGAAGGGCAAGAAGAATGAAAATGAAGACAAATGTTTTCGATGTGGGGAAACTGGGCATTGGAAAAGGAATTGCAAGGCAATTCTAAATGAAGGTATTTTTATCATAGACCTTAATTTGTCATATATGAAATCCACATCATGGGTATTGGATACTGGATATGCATCTCATATCTGCAATTCTGTGCAGGTGTTGGCAAATAGAAGGCGATTGGGCAAAAAGGAGATTGAACTGAGGATGGGCAATGGAGCTTTAGTTGCTGCCAAAGCTGCCGGGACTGCACGCCTCAGTTTACCTTCATGAGTCATTCTGGAGCTGAATGACTGTTATTATGTTCCTAATATTATTAAGAACATTATTTCAATCTCTGGCTTGTATAACATTGGATATACATTGACTTTTAATAGCACTAGGTGCTCTATAATGAATAATGGTTTGATTATAGTCAATGGTTCATTAGTCAATGGTCTTTATGTATTAGATACACGTTCTAATGTTATGCAAATTTCCAATGCTGATGAAGTGAATTCTGCATATCTATGGCATTGCAGACTTGGTCATGTAGGTGAGAAAAGAGTCTCTCACTTACACTCAAATGGGTATTTGAATTCGTTCGAATACAAGCCATTTGATACCTGTGAGTCGTGTCTCATGGGGAAAATGACCAAGGCTCCCTTTGGTGGACATGGTGAGAGGGCTGATGACCTTCTCGAGCTCATACACTCGGATGTATGTGTACCCATGTCCATAGAAGTAAAAGGAGGTTATCTCTATTTCATTTCTTTTATTGATGACTTCTCTAGATATGGCTATGTGTATTTAATGAGACATAAGTCACAAGCCTTTGAGAAGTTTAAGGAATACAAGAATGAAGTAGAGAAACAGACTGGCAAAAGTATTAAGGCTCTTCGATCGGATCGAGGAGGTGAATACTTAAGCCATGAATTCACTTCTTATCTTAAAGACTATGGAATAGTTTCTCAGTGGACTCCACCGTATACACCACAGCATAATGGTGTATCCGAAAGGAGAAACATGACCTTGTTAGACATGGTCCGATCCATGATGTCTATGTCAGGACTACCCTTATCTCTCTGGGGCTATGCATTAGAGACTGCAGCTTATTTATTGAATAGGATCTCAAGTAAATCAGTTCCTTCTATACCATATGAGATATGGAAGGGCAGGAAACCGAATTTTAATCACATTAAAATTTGGGGGTGTCCTGCTCATGTAAAGAAGAACGAGAGTGATAAGCTTGAGTCGAGAACCGATAAGTGTAGGTTTGTGGGATATCCAAAGGAGACGTTTGGATATTATTTCTATCACCCTTCTGAGTAAAGGGTCTTAGTGGCTAAGAGAGCTGTATTTCTGGAAAGAGAATATCTACTCCAGAAAAACAGTGGGAGCCAGATAGAATTGGACGAGGTCCAAGAACCACAACCCATAGACACACACTCATTAGATGAGACTGTATCGGTTGATCCTATTCAAGGTGAAACACTGACACTACGGAGATCTGGTAGACTACCGAGAGAACCTGAGAGATATGTTGGACATGTCTCAGATGGGTCCTCTAAGGTATGCATCGATGAGGATGATGATCCTCAGTCGTACCAGGAGGTGATCCGTAGTGTAGACTCTGAGAAATGGCAAGAGGCAATGGATTCAGAGATCCAGTCCATGTACACCAACAAAGTTTGGAACTTAGTTGATGTACCCGATGGGAAGGTCCCTATCGGCTGTAAATGGATTTTCAAAAGAAAAATCGGTGCAGATGGACAGGTTGACACATACAAGACTAGACTAGTGGCGAAAGGATATCGTCAAAGGCAAGGCATTGACTATGACGAGACGTTTTCGCCGGTAGCCATGGTTAAGTCAATCAGAATCCTCCTTGCCATTGCTGCATACCTGGATTATGAGATCTGGCAAATGGATGTGAAGACAGCTTTTCTTAATGGAAACCTGTCAGAAGAGGTGTACATGGTACAGCCTGAAGGATTCACTTCCAAGCAACATCCTAATAAGGTATGCAAACTTCAAAGGTCCATTTATGGATTAAAGCAGGCATCTAGAAGCTGGAACTTAAGATTTGACGAGGCTGTCAAATCTTTCAACTTCATTCGGAATGAAGATGAACCCTGTGTTTACAAGAAGGTCAGTGGGAGCTCAGTGACCTTCTTGGTCCTTTATGTTGATGACATCTTATTCATTGGGAATGATGTAGGGATGTTGACATCAACTAAGTCTTGGTTGTCCAAGACTTTCTCCATGAAGGATTTGGGAGAAGCATCCTATGTGCTAGGCATAAGGATCTATTGAGATAGATTTAAAAGGATGCTAGGATTATCCCAATCCATGTACATAGACACTATCCTCAAAAGGTTTAGGATGAAAAATTTCAAGAGAGATCTCATTCCCATGAGACATGGAATTTGCCTATCCAAGGGGATGAGTCCTAAAACTTCTGAGGAGGTGGCACACATGAATAAGGTACCATATGCTTCGGCGATAGGGTCAATCATGTATGCAATGCTATGTACAAGGCCTGATGTTGTCAATACTTTGAGTATTGTCAGTAGATATCAGGTAAATCCAGGCGAAGAGCACTGGAAGGTAGTAAAGGGTATCCTTAAGTACCTGCGAAGGGCTAAGGATCTTTTTCTGCTTTATGGAGGAGAGGACTTACAGCTTAGAGCTTACACAGATTCTAGTTTCCAGTCAGATCCAGATGACTGCAAATCCATGTCTGGATTTGTATTCATGTTGAATGGAGGGGCAGTCAGTTGGAGAAGCTCCAAGCAAGACACGACTGCAGACTCGACGACGGAGGCGGAATATATTGCTGCAGCTGAAGCTGCTAAGGAAGCCGTCTGGATGAAGAAATTCATCTTAGAACTTGGCGTAGATCCCGAGATATCAGCTCCCATCCCATTATTTTGTGATAATAATGGGGCCATCGCCCAGGCGAAGGAACCGAGATCATACCAAAGGTCAAAGCATATTCTCAGGCGCTTTCACCTTATTCGGGAGATTGTTGATCGTGGAGATGTGATGGTAGAGCGTGTACCGTCAGAAGATAACATAGCAGATTCACTGACTAAGCCTTTGACACAGACTGTATTTGAGCGTCATCGGGATAAGATGGGCCTCAAAGTTGTAGGCAATTGGTTGTAGTTCAAGTGGGAGATTGTTAGTGTTGGTGTGCTATAGGCCAATTTCGGGTCGTGTAGGCCCAATAGTTGTACGATCTTGTTCATTAATAAAGTGGTGTTTGAGCGTAAATATGCGATTGTGTTACTTTACGTTGTCACTAGGATATGTGGTTGTAAAGTCAACTCGAGATGAGATCTCGAATATGAGACTGACTTTATATGAACACATACCTTAAACTGTTCCTGGTTGGAGGGTAATCACTCGGGGACTTTGATTACCAATTAAACCAGTACACATGATGTGTCAGTGACCAGTCTCATGGTTATTGGTGCGGGGCACCAACACATATGTGTAGGTGTATGTCCTTGGAGGATGTGCACTGAACTGATCCGCTATTAGATCTTCAGATGGTTGATTATATCTAATGTCAACTGAAGATCCAACTGTCTCAGTAGCATCGTTGGTCCTTTGACCTGAGACATTGATCGGATCTTACACGAAGACTAGAATGGTTTAATTACTTAGCTAAGTGACTTTAACCATAAGTCATGAGTTGCCGAGTCATTAACCACTCCAGGATACGTGTGAAGATCATCAATGGTCAAGAGGGGATCGCTCACTGTCGGGTATATATCAGACAGTTAATGGGTCATGACATTGACGCTCCGTTAAATCCCTGGCCAGGGTCGTGTGAGTTCGTTTAGAACGGACGTCATACACTTTAAGGAGGTCATAGTCAAATGGCACGATCATGGGGTTTGACAGAAACCATACCCTCAATCGTACCAGACTCACAGAAGGAGTGAGGGATTATATCGATGCGGTAACTGTGGATTTACAGGTACCAGATAGGCTGATTTAAACCCGACGTCCTCTAGGATCACGCGGATTTGCTTGACCCAACGTGATCAAAGGTTCGGAATAAATTAAACTGTTGTTCGGCTCTAGTAGAAGCGAAGAATACGTTTAATTTACTTCTAATTGGGAATTAGAAGTTAATGGACCTTAAACTAGAGTGACTGTGGGCCTAGAGGATCACACACAATAGATTCTTGGGTGACGGATTATTATTATACAAGTGTATGTATTAATTCCTTTTAATTCCTTTTGGAAAGGAGTGTAAATGGAGCTTAATACATATGTATAATATGAGATAGGACATATATACATTTTTTATCTTTTGGAACCCTTTTCTAATAAGCCTGAACTCTATATATAGCATCCTACGTGAGTTCTTTCTAACTCTTCTTCATCTCTTCCAACTCTTAGGCTAATCAAGCATTAAGCCTAAGAGGAGGATTAGCCTCCCCCTTTCTCCCTCTTGCTCTCTCTCTCTACAGAAGGTGATAGAGTTGGGGAAGGTCGTGCCGGGGAGGTACCGTCGCTACGCAAGGGTCCGTGTGGATCATCTTTAAAGGCCGTATTGTTGTGCGGCTCGATTTTTCTGCATCGGGCTTAGCGGACAACGTCGTTCCGCGCAAGGTAAAACATGCAACACGTTATTAGGGTATTAGAAACACCGATTAGAGCACAAATTAAGCTTTCCACAACACCGGGATCGGACAAATGAATTTTTGTTATCCGCTGCGTCGCCCATAGGTGCTGTGCGAAACCTTACAGGGAGGACCCGATCCAGGTAGGTCTCGTGAGAGATTGGTCAGTTTTTCCCATGTGTAAACTTCTTATGAGTGTTTCGGGGCACCCTCCACCAGTTTGCTTGGTGCATTAACCCCCCTTATAGGTTGTGTTGTTTGCAGTTTGCTTGGTGCATTAACCCCCCTTATAGGTTGTGTTGTTTGCCACGGCAGAATGCCTCAAGACCAGGGTTCGGCTCGGTGCTTGGGGTGTTGTCGGCATTGTTCCACTTGTAGAGTCTTCGGAAGTGACTTTTGGTCTTCAACGTGTGCTGTGTGATACGGCTAGCGGCCCCAAGACTCGGGCTCGGCTTGGCATCCGGCATGTTGCCGGTGTGACGCCGGTCATAAGGTACTCGGGATTGGTTCCTGCTCCTCGTAGGGTGCCGTGTGCTACAACGAGTGGCTTCGGAACCTGAGTTTGACTTGACTGTTGGGGCCATCGGCGTCGTGCCGCTTGCATTAGGGAGTAATTCCCTCTATTGTAACCTTGATTGGCACAAGAAAATAAACAGGTGATGTTTCAATTTCTGCCATTAAGAAAAGTGTAAAATTTGGTTGATCAGTTTGGTGGAGAGGAGTATTTGCAAATCATTTCAGGTTTTCAGCAGTGAGATATCATTGTTTGGAGTTATGACTCATTGTTTGGGACTTGGGGATTCTATTCTCGCTTGTCTCCTATTAGCTTTGTGCAAACGTGGACATGGCCAGCGGTGCAGATGTAATTGCCAATTTGGCAATGTCCGGCCCAGGCATTGAGCTTCTTGAGTTCAAGGCTATCCTGGTGATCGGCAACATTGTTGGGCTTGGTGCCAGTGCCAACAACGAGGAGAGGCTCTCGGAGGCCGAGGAGGCGGTTGCCAATCTTGGCAGTGGCGCCATTAACGATGAGGGACCCTGGGAGGCAGAGGGGATGGCTCCCTCGATGCCACCTTTGGTGCCTGAGGTCATGCCTTGTGCTGTGAGCCCGGTGGACCCTCAGGGGGAGGGCAGCTCAAGTGCGGGATTTTTGACTTGCCTGGATGATCGTTATCCCTGAGTAGTTGATATTGAGCTCGTCTTTTCTTCTTGCAGTAGCGCCCGACCCTCGGGCTGGTGTAGACGAGCATGTGGTTATCGAGGGCCTTTCTAGTGAAGGAGCCCATACTGGTGAGTCTTAATTCCTCGACCCCTTGTCTTTTGTGTTCTCGTATTGGGATGTTCAGGTATTGACGGCTTTGTGAGCCTTTGTTATTGTCTAGGGTAGCTGTCCTCCTCATCGAGCACTTCGGAGAGCGCTTTGTGGAGCTTCTCTGAGACTATGTCTTTTGATGAGAGCAAGTCTCTAGATGGGGAGGTGGCCTTGGGCGTTGAATCTCTGAAGGCACCCTCGGTAATGGCTCCTCTTGTCGAAGCCTAGGGTGATGGTGAGGGTTCCTTTCCCTTGTGCTTGGGCCTTGTGTCTTACGAGTTTGAACAATTATGGTTCCAATCGTTGCTTCCCTTGTGGCTTTGTGTTCAGCTTCATCACCGTCGGGGCAGCGGGAGCCCGAGGCAGGAGAGGTCGAGATTATAGAGTCTACCGCCCTTCCTGAAGTAGTCGATAGGGAGTGGGAAGCCGCCAATTGTCCTTCTGTCAGTGACGGGGGTGCCAGGGAGGACTTCGCCCCTACCCTAGGTATGGGCTAGCTAGGTGAGACTTGTTTGTTTTCTTAGCTTTTCCACCTTGTCAGTTGTTGGGAGTGTCATAAGTATTTCTCACTCCCTATCTTGTTTCTTTGCGTTGTGCAGTTGCGGCCGACGTCGTGGTGCAGGAGGCTGAAGCCATCCCAGCCCTGGGAGTCAAGTGGTTGACCATTCCTCAGCCATGGGTGCCCATTATTGATGAGGTCATCGTTGTCTCCTTGATCAAGGACCTGTAGAGGCATATCCAGTGTGACCCTCTCCCGTCCATCGAGGCGCTAAGGGATCAATTGGAGGGCTACACTTGGGGATATCATGATCTCGGATTTCCCCGTGAATCCTGGATGGCTGCCCTAGGAATAGTGTGGGCTGTCTCTGATGAGCCTCGATGGGGCTTGCTTAGTGTCGCCAGTTGGCGTTGGCGAAGGTTCTTCGGGGTTGGTAGTTGATGATAGTGGGACCTCTGCAGGACCGTCGCTAGATGTGAGCGGGATCTTTTTAGGGCTGTCAACTAGCGTCAGTGGAACTTCTTTGGTGTCTTCGGTCGAGGCCGATGGAGCTCCTTCGAGGATCTTTGAACTGTTTCTTCGCTTGGAAGGCTTGCAGTAGTGTTGGACTCCTCGGTGTGATTGGGGGTGGTTGGATCTTCTTCGGCTACCCCCTCCACGGAAGGAAGTGCTTGGTGTTCTCCAGTCCCTTGAGCTGGGCCGCCGGACTTTGCGGGGAGTAAGATTAGGATTTCCTCCTCCTTTTCCCCGGAGCTGTCAAACTTTGTGTCCGCATCGATCTATCCATTGGTTGGCTGTATCAGACCAACGGCGTTGACCGCATAGTAGACCTGGAAGTCTTCGTCTTGGTCATAGCCGAGCCCTCTTATATCTCGATGAGAGAAGGGGGGGTACCCTTGGACCTAGGATGTTGACCACAGTTGGTGAAATACTCGTATCATGTTCATATGGGGCATTGAAAGCCCGATTACAAGTTGTGCTAATGCCGCGGGACAGTTCCATCCTCCATGTCGGTTCCCAAGTCTTTTCATAGCTATGCAGGTGTTTTCACCATTGAACATGATGTCCGTCGAGGGTCTCGTGATTCAATTAGACGCCGTTTGAGGAGTGTTTGTATAACATACTCTCGGCGTGTATTTGTCGATCAGATCACTGAACCAAGAGGCGGCTTGCCAGTCCCTTGATTTGTGTCACGTCAAAGCGTTGGTCGCCTATTTGCACGTTGTCCGAATGTAGCGTGTTGTGACCTTTGGGCTCCCCCAGGGGGCATTTATAGACCCAAAATCAGCTAGAGGAACACCTGGTCCAGTTGGAACTTTGAGGGAAGGCACCTATACCGAGTGAATCCCTAGGGAGGGATACCTGGACTGGTTGAATCCTTGGGGAGGGGTACCTAGACTGGTTGAATCCTTGTGACGGGAGGACCCGATCCAGGTGGTCCCTGTGAGGGGAGGACCCGATCCAGGTAGGTCTCGCGAGGGATTGGCCAATTTTTCCCATGTGTAAACTTCTTATGAGTGTTTCGGGGCTTCCTCCACCAGTTTGCTTGGTGCATTAACCCCCCTTATAGGTTGTGTTGTTTGCCACGGCAGAATGCCTCGAGACCAGGATTCGGCTCGGCGCTTGGGGTGTTGTCGGCATTGTTCCACTTGTAGAGTCTTCGGAAGTGACTCTCGGTCTTCAACGTGTGCTGTGTGATACGGCTAGCGGCCCCAAGACTCGGGCTCGGCCTGGCATCCGGCATGTTGCCGGTGTGACACCGGCCGTAAGGTACTCAGGATTGGTTCCTGCTCCTCGTAGAGTGCCGTGTGCTACAGCGACTTGCTTCGGAACCTGAGTTTGACTTGACTGTTGGGGCCATCGGCGTCGTGCTGCTTGCATTAGGGAGTAATTCCCTCTATTGTAACCTTGATTGGCCCGAGAAAATAAACAGGTGATGTTTCAATTTCTGCCATAAAGAAAAGTGTAGAATTTGGTTGATCAGTTTGGTGGAGAGGAGTATTTGCAAATTATTTCAGGTTTTCCGCAGTGAGATATCATACATGTATTGATGTATCCCCAAATGGAAGGGAATGGATTATGGTCCTCTCAGGTACTTGAGAAGATCTGCCTCCCTTTTCAGAACATCATGATGCCCTATGAAACAGCCAGCTGATTTGCCACAAAAAAGAAACTTTGTGAGAAACTTCTTCAATTTCCATTTTCGTGAACAGCTTCCATGCATGAAGTGAGATGATTGTCATGTTTATCTGATATTATTACTCAATATGCGTACTCGATCAACATTTATCAATCTAGGTCAACTGCTGATGCACGCTACAGAAATCACTACTGTCATCTTTTCAGAAAGAAGGTTAAACAAAACTGTGCGGAGACATGTTATCTGTTGCGATCAGTATCGTGTTATGATTTCTCTCAACCTCGTCTGCCCAAGTCATGTGAAGGTGTTGGTTTTAGTAGACGGGGGGTGACAGCAGGATCCTCAGACAAGGGGAGTTTTCTTTACCATTCTGCGTTCGACATTTGTATTGAAATTTGAACGTGACTGGTAACACGTTGAGTCTATATTTTAATTATTAGAATTCTCGATAATATTATAATATTGTTAAACATCTTCAGTTGTGTTTCGATTTTTGGGTTGTCAAAAATCTAACAAGAAAGAGAAACAAACACATGATGGATTAATTTCTAGAATCTTTCAAAATTGGGAAAGAGGAATTCCGGGGGATTCTGGAATGATGATAATTCACCTCCTGTCAGTGGCCAGTACGGTGGACTGATTTTTCAAAGGTTACCCAAGATAGAAGCCGTATCAATCGCGGCCTTTTTCTTTTGACATCGAAAACTCGACCTCTCAAAGACCAAATCAAATACATCTAAAGTCACATCATTTATTTTAAAGTTTTTTTACATAAAAATTATTGTTAAATGAGAATTTGTAAAAAATCTATTCCTGCAAATGTATTAACGTATATCACTGTGTAAATCTGAATTATGTGAAAATATCATATTTATTTACAGACATCACTTTTTTTGTTAAAAATTTATAAAAGAACTATGTTTAAATAGTATATATGTATTATTTGAATTAATCCAGTGATACATCTGTTAATGCATTTCTAAGAATGATTTGTTTATAAATTCACCAATAACAATAATTTTTATGTAAAATCTTTTTTTCAAAATCAACTTTTAAATTTTAGAGAGAGATAAGGAGAAAATGACTCACTTTTTTTAAAGTTTATCCATCCTAATTTTCTCTCTCTAATGTCTTTTCAAAAAAAAAGTCAAAGATCAGGTGAATTGCCAAACACGATCTTAACATGGTCATTAGGGGTTGCTAACTGCCCTTCTAAAAACAACCTTTTTGAAACCCCCCCCCCTCGAATCCATATTGGAAACATTAACCAAAATATCTTTTTCCAAATGCACCGGCCTGGCCTATGTCTAATAAAAATCTGAGAACATGAATGAAAATATTAATGTCAGTTTATATTTTTACATTTACTAAAATTTAGATATATTAATTGTTCTTACTGAGGGCAGGCAGCTCAGCTTGACGATGACAGTCGGCCCAAGTAGAAAGGCCTCCGGGGTGTTGGGGCTTTACACTATAGAGGGGCAGCTCCTGCTACATTCTTGTGGAGATGGTCTGGCTAGTACCCGAATCCCATTCCAGTACCAGTATGGATTAAAAAAAAAAAATTGGATATGGATCCAGGCCCGAAATTAAATTTCGGATCTGGACCTTGGACTCAACGTCAAATGGGCTTGAAATGGGCCTGTCCTTCCAATTTCTGATACATCTGTAAAGGCTACATAATTAGATGGGAAGGTTTTTTTTTAATAGAGTAGTGCTTTGTGAACAGCTTTGTAGTGCAGCAAATTCCTCAAATCTCCATTCTTGTCCTCACATTCCACCTGTCCTAGTTGAACAGATGGGGTGAGGGCATACATTATAGTGTGCAACAAGTGTTATTACTCTGTTGAGAAAATGCTATATGGTATCACATTTTATATTTTCTTCCTAGTCATCCACAAAAGGAATTTAAGTTTGGTGTCACATAATTTAGGAGCACTGAACTTAAATTCAATTTTGTTGTTGGGCAACAAAAAATGGCGTGAGGAAAAGACTGATATAGAATGTGGCATTGTAGTCATTCTCTTTTAAATTTTTTTTTATCATTTGCTTACTTAAAAATTTGCATTCTTTTCTTTTTTGATACTCTTATGTCTCGTTTGGTTCTGCACAGGGATTATGGATATTTTTTTTCATAATCTAAGACCGCGTTTAGAAATGCATTGGTCTCTCTCGGATCGTGAAAATCTCCCATCCCGTACACATGTTGCTCCAGTACATATTTTTAAAATTTTTAAAATTTCATTTGGGTAGGATGCGAACCTTTTCAATCCATGGGTGGAGGGTGAACATAAAATGCCCTTTATACCCCCTTCTTCTTGCGCTCTAGTGGTGACCTCGTAGATAACAACGACCTCGCAGACAGTGATGACCTCACCCTTGTTGTGCCCACTGTCGATGCTGAGGCTCTTCTCTACGACCAGCCCATATGATGGCGTGCTGGCGAGCGCATGGGCATGGCGACGGGGAGTCGGAGAGCTCAGGGTGGGGGATGGGGCAAGTTCAGGGTGGGTTTTAGCAGGATGGAGGCTAGGGTTTTCATTCACATGGGGGAAGCAGAAGAGGAGGCTCGTGAGGTGTTTTCCACTTGTTGGGTGGCATGTCATAAAATCAGACATGTTAGGAGGGTAAAAGTGAACGCGGTGCCATAAATCTCCCAAGAAGCCGTGAAAAGCTCCCCCTCTAGAGCTTTTAGAGATTTTGGGGATGAGTGTCTCTCTCTCCCCTCAACAAAAATCTATTCTGATGCGGAAGCCAAGAGTCAAGAGGGACATTTAGGCCACGTTTGGGAAAGACCTTCACTTTTTCATTCTCACCAAAATCTCAGCATCTTACAAATCTCTTACGAGGTGAAGATTTTTAATCATTTAAAATCTTCAAAAGCTTCTCAATAGTTGCTTCTCAAGATTCACGACAGAGACTCTAGTTTGTGTCTGGGTTATTTTTCCTAGATTTTTTCTCCCAGCTCAGAAGCCTAGGCGCATGCATGACATTTGGTAAAAATTAAAGTGTGTCCCCCGATTCGAGCTCAAACGCCGAGGAGATATAACTTCTCAAACACGCCCTTAGGAATACTTGTGAGATTGTCAGAGATTCTAATGATTGGAATTCCTCTCCACTGTATTTTAAAACACAACTTAGGAGAGAAAAAATTGGTCCTGAGTAGATTATATGGATTTTTCAAATCTTGATTTTTTTTTCTATCTATCTACCTCCTCGTTTCATAATTCACCTTTTTTTTAAAATTTTACATGATTGTGACTCATTTGGAAAAGATCACGGGGGTGGGGATTCAAAAACAATAATCCAAACTTGACTCTCAGCGAGTGTTGCAAACCGACTTCCCATTTATCCCTGCCAGAGTAATGTGATGGGGGTAATGCAAGCACAAAGAAGTTGACCTACACTTTTTCTCAGGCCTCCTTTTACTTGCCTCCAACATGACATCATGCTGACATGAACCAAGAGGGTGCAAGGGGGTTGGTTTGCAAGGAAATACTAGGTCAGCTGAAAGTATCACTCCATTTTTGTATCATGTGAAGACAGGCCCAATAAAAATCATCACAAAAAATTGAAGTCATTATCTCTCCTTCTTAGCATCAAGACAGATTAAGTTGGCCACTTAATGATGGGTTCCACTGCAGAAGTGGTGTCACAAAAATCTTGCCCAGGTTTAAGTTGGAGAAGTGAAGGAAATAATAAAAAAAAGAGGTTCAGCAGCATGTTGCATAATTTTGCTTTGAGGAAGCTTGATGTGGTACTGGTTTTGGAGGGGGGTGGGGGTTGGTGAAACTTTACATTTACAAGTTCTTTGTAGCATAAAATGTGAACATGAAGAATATTGAATGAGAATTATTACAGTGGATTTTAGTTATCTAAGTGAAACTTTTTTTGATAATTCTATTTTTCACATCTGATCCATAAAATTGTAATTTGAAGCCTTTGATTTAAAGATAAAAAATAACCACAATGCTGTACAAATTATTTCAAAGGTCTGATATCATCTTCTAAAATAATTTAACTAAAAGCCCATGAAAGCCCAAACATACTTCTAAAATAATGTTTGCACTTTGCATTTTTCCTTCAATAATGTGCTTCAGGCTGTTGCACCATTAGGTGTATTATATACCGTCGAAGAGATGACATATTTTTTTAGTTTTCACATGATATTTCTTTTAGTAATATTTTGTGCAGAGAATATGGTACACAAAGTCATATCAAAGTGCAACGTTTAATGTCATTGGCTAAAAGAAAGGTTAAAAGACTCATTCTACGCCGAAAAAGACGTACGCGTCATATCCATACGGCGCATATTTTCGAGCATGAAATACGGAATGCACTCGGTAGGAAAACGCAGGAATAAAATATTTTGTGAAAGAATGAAATATTTTGTACATGAATAAAACATTCTGTTATAGGAATGAAATATTTTGTTTGACTTTAGAAATAAATCAAAAAAATATTTTGTTACGTAAACGTAATATTTGTTGTAAGGATAAAAGATAATAGAAATGAAACATTTTGTTACATGAATGTAGCATTTGTTATAATGATAAAATACTACGTAAATAAAATATTTTGTTATAAGAACATAATTTAATAAAATATTTTAATTCTATATCAAATATTTCATCTGTAGAATAAAATATTTCACTCTTTAACAAAATATTTTATTCTTATTTTTTTTTTTGAGCGAGCTACGTAGTTAATGTTCGAAAATGTGCGTCGTACGGGTCTAACACGAGCATACTTTTCTGCACGGAATGAGTCTTTTCAAAAAAAAATTTGCCAACAAGATTAAATATTATAATTTGACATGACTTTATCCACCGAATTCGATACACAAAATATTACTCATTGTTTTTTACCAGGAGAGATAACCAAGAATTAAATTATTGATCTATCTCTTGAAAAGGGAGAGTGTTCACTCCATTTTTTTAATGACATAAAATTTAAGATAAGATTAATAAATTTTGAACTCATATTTTTCAGAATTAAGTGTGAGTTAAGTTCTTACCTCTCATTGAGAGTCACATGTATGACCTCTCATCATGTCATAAGTCACATCCATTTTTTTTAAAAATGACATATTACTCGACAATAGAATATTATTTCCTTGAATTTGTAGACTCCACACTTCTACCATTGGAAAAGAATGGGACGTGGCATCAGATTGGACGGTACGATAGATTGAACTTATGTT
This sequence comes from Amorphophallus konjac, assembly GCA_022559845.1. NCBI lineage: Eukaryota > Viridiplantae > Streptophyta > Magnoliopsida > Alismatales > Araceae > Amorphophallus > Amorphophallus konjac. The sequence continues at coordinate 109,950 of JAHNEJ010001060.1, forward strand.
TGGCACTCCTTGTCTGAGGAATCCAGAACTTTAAGATTTGACTTTTTTAAAAAACTATCTTCAACGTCTGAATAAATCAGATGGGTGAAGTGAAGCGCGGTACGTCACACTCCATGGGGGCACTGCACCAAAAAAGTACTCCCCTCTTTGTAAAGGTGCTTCCTGATGCTAAGCTCTCTCCGTGACAGTCTCCTTACACATATGGGTTTGTAGGTTTGGTTTGACATTTTTTCCCTAAAAATCTTGAAAAGATGACTTGGGTAATAATTTTTTTGAAACTTTTAATAACTTTTATATATTTTCTAGGTTGTATTAGTATTCTTATATAATTGGGCCATTAGTTGGGTAACAACTAGGACCGTCGATAAGTCGGGCTCGGGTCGGAATTAGGTCGACTTGAATTATGCCGAGACTATGTCAGATCGGGCCCAACTGTTTGACAATCTCGACTTCAGGTTGACCCGATTGATCAGACAAATTAAATAAAAAATAAATAAAATATATAATTTTTAATATCACTAAATTAATTATAACTTTAGATGTCAATTTATTTAAAAAGAAAATTTTATTTTTTAATTAAATAAAATAAGATATTTTAATTCTATAATTAAATAAAATAAAAAATTTGAAGAGAGCAAAAAAAAAGATTGGGTCAGTCGGTAGATCAAACTCAAAGTTCGAGTCCGGCTCATAAGTCTAGTCTGACCGAATTTGTAAGTCCGACTAAAGACTCGTGGGTCGAATAGGGTCTAACGACTCGACCCAAAATCAGATAAGGCCCGCAGATCCGTCGGGTCGATCTGACTCATTGACAGTACCGTCGGGTAAATCTGACCCATTGACAACCCTAATCACAACGATTGGAAGTCTTAGACTCGGCGACGGCCCCCAAAATTAATCCCCAATCATGTTTGAGTAATATTTAACACAAACTAAGATTCGTAGTTTTATTGCAGTTTTTATGGTGTCTATGTCGTTCGTTCTCCCTCCTCACTCCTCGTCAAGTTGCCCCATGGGTTCTTTTGTGGCGGGCTACTCGTGCCATCTAATCAGGCATGGCCCATTAATGAAAAATTCAATTGAAATTGGATAATTTTCTGATTTTGTCGTCAGTGAAGAATTGACATTGGAGTCAAAATACAGAAACAAGAAGTTTCAACGTCAGCTTCAATTATAGTGGAACCCAAGTGGAAATAAAAAGTTAGCTCTTTGACAAGGTTACCCAGGAGCTTTAAGAGCTGGAGCTTTGTGAGTGTCTTTCTGATGAATTAAAAGTTTAAACTATTGAACATCATACAGAATATCCTAAACCCACTAGAGCAGAGGCCACTAGTGCATCACTGTGGGGCCACAGTAGTACATGCTGCTAATAAGTATGCATATGTACATTTCTTCTCTAGGGACCCCTTTGACGCGCGGTTAGGATGGCGGAGTCGATGTGAGAGAGCAGTGTGAGCCTCACCACTCTCTCACACACAACGCCACTAACCGAGGTTGATTAGCGCACTCGACCCCCCGGGGTCTAGTGCGCTAACCCCACCCGATTAGCGAACACGCGCTAGATGATTGCACACGTTTAATTTTGACAATAAACCAAAAGACAAAAATCCAATCTTTTTCCCACCCCCTTGCCCTTCTCTGATCCATGGGAGAGAGTGGGATGAGATGATCACCTGTCTACAAATTAAACAATTGCCTACTTTGCATATTAAATGAGAATGATATGTATACCTCCTGCCATATAAATTATAGTTGATTCTGCAAGCATAAACAATCAAAAAACGTGGAGGCTCATGTTGCCACCATCAAGCTGTCCAAGATCAGAGCAAACCCCATCTGGCTGCTGGGTGAAGGTGTCCATGTTAACGCCCCACCTTGTCTGTTTTGATGACAGGAAATCTAGCAGAAGGCTAACAATCATCGGGTTCACATCTCTCGATGATTAAATGTAAGTCAGATAAACCCTCCTCTCTCCCTCCCAAGAGTCGAATCTGAAACCTCCCTATCATGAGATAAAGTGCTTAACTCACTAGGAGTCCTCAATGTCCCACCTTGTCACTCGAACACAAATCAGTAAAACCACGCATACCTATGGAGTAAAACTTAAAATTCTTTCAGATGGGAATGATGAACACTGGTGGCCATGGGTTAAGCTGGGCAATCCTAATCATGCTCTCACCTTCCCCTTCATCACATTTCATTTCAGAAAGGCATGCCTATCTTACAAACTTGGAAAATTTTTGCCTATACATGCTCATGAACATTGTGTTCTCATGTATAGTCCTACAGATCCCTTGAATCATCCAGGTGCAGTACACTCTTACATGTTACATCAATTGCCTCCTTTAGACCCAAAAGGAAAAAAGAAACATCTATTGCCTCCTTAGTTGCTTTTAAGTCGGCATATACATGAACAATTCATAAACATAAAATTTTGAGGGCTAGGAGATTATACATGGACCCTCATTCAACCATTTGTAGAAAAGATCAACAAGAAAGAGGAAGTTTTAGAAGGTGGTATGCAATTTGAAAGCTTGCTCTGTTAAAAAAGAAAAATGTCCTCTTTGAATTGTGGAGACAGCATGACTTTGTTTTAGCAGCAGGCTAATTCTAGTGCTTGGTCCAACTCAGCCAATGATGAGGAGGGCATTGAGAAGAAGAGACTTGGAAGGCCTGAGGGATGACCTCTGCAGCTCTGCTTCCCCCCCCCTACCCACCCCTTCCCCTACTAATAAATCTTCAAAACACTCTCCTTTTCCCCCTCCCAAAGTCAAAAAGGCTCTCTCTTTCACCCCCTCCCCCCCCTTACATTTCTTAATTTCAGGGCTTCCAATCATTTCCTCTTTGCGTGAGGGGGAATGACAACAAAGTGCAGAGAGGCATCCATCCCCTTTCCATTAAGATCACACTGAAGAACCCTAGAAAAAGGGTTCTTGTTGGCATCCTAGTGTCATCATGCACCATGAAACCTACACATCGCTCTGTCATATAATATAAGAAATGGCCATGCTTGCATCCCCATCTCCTTGCCGGTTCCCAACTTGGGCAACTATCATATTTTGATGTGGGTTTTTTATTACTTCTCTCAGGCCTTGTTTGAAAAACGGGTAGGGTTAAGGTATTCGACCTCAGGTGGTCGAATACCTTACCCGAGGTCAGGTAAGAGATATGTATGTGAGATGAGAAGTGGGGTCCACGTTTTCTCTTTCATAGATTAAGAAATCTTATTCTATCATATTCTAATATCAAATCGGGCCTTAAATCCCAGTGAGAGTGTGCCAAATATTTGAGGTGGAAAGCCATGCAGCCGTCTCCCCCTCAGACTCCCTATTTGACCCTCTAACGAGGAGGGGGTGGGGCCTCAAAATGGTCGGCACTAATAAAATGGTGCTCCGGTCATTTTGAAAGGAAAAGTTGGGTTCAGCTTATATGAGCAGCAGCAGCAGCAATGATAAGATTTGAGATAAGGAGTGGAGAAGAGGTTGCATTAGGGCATCCCCCTCGTGACGTCCTTAGGAGCAAATTACACGTACCATCTTCGCCCGTAAGTAACCTTTTGTCATTGGCCATGCTTTGTGTAATATTTGCGTAAGAACAGGTGATGAGGGCACGTGAGACTCGACCCACAACTTATCATTTTAGGGCGTGTTTGATTGTGGGGGTGGGGTGAGTTGTTCGCGCCCAGAGGTGTGAATAACTCACCCCACCCCGATTAGTGGGGGATGAGTGTGAGAGGAAATTGTGAGACTATTTCCTCTCACATCGGTTAGTTATCCGATCGTCGCTATTCCACAATCAAACACGTCCTTATGTTTTAACTTCTTACCCTCGACAAGATTAGATTTTAATAATTAGATGAAAACCAAGAAAATAACAGTGAAGAGAGAAGAAAAGTAATAAAGAATTAATACTTTCCACTTTAATTTTAGAGAGACATTATATAAGAATGGCGAAACCATGGTTTGCTGTACCTGTGCAACTCACGTCGGGTTGATCGTATCATAATATTATATCGGTCGAATCGGAGGACTCGGTTTGAGATGGCTCGAGTCTCTTCGAGTTAGATCCGAGTCAGATCGTATGATATTATATCTAGACAATACGAAGTCGATATAAGTTGCCGATCCGACGATATGTCCGTCAAATTATAATGGTCCATTTTAATACGAGCTAAAACAATAATCTCTTCTCGGACGGTCAACCTCTCGCCATCTAACGTGTTCCTTCCTTTGAAAACATAGCCGATGAAGGTTTCCCTTGTGGCCATTTGTCTCATCATACATCTTGTTTGAGGCCTTCGGGTTGAAACGCACTCTTAGATCTTATTCTAAACGCACTCTTAGATCTTATTTTAAAAACATACGTTGAAAAATAAGGTGAGAGATTATGAAATATGTTAACACAATTTAAATAATTAGAGGTTAATTCATTTATCAAAGATTCATAAAAATTTGAATTTGATAATATATATATATATTATTTTATCTCTCTCTCTCTCTCTAAATTTTATAAGTAATTTTTGAATTGAGAGATAATTTTTTGAACATTAATATCTTTGTCTCTCACGATAAATCTTCCCATCATTGGAACTTGAAGTCCCCCAACTCAATGTCAAACACGGCCTTAGTTGAAGTGACACTCCGTCTCCTTTTCTTTGAGGAGGCTGAGTTCAAATTCTCTCGTGTAATTATACAAGAGGAGGGATTCAATTCACAAATTCTTTAGGCCACGTTTGTTTCTCGTTAAGATAAGAGAAGTGACGAGAGAGAGCGGTGTGGGCCCTGCCGCTCTCACACACACAATCGTTAACCGAGATCGATTAATTCACTCGAACTCTTGAGATCGGTTGCACTAATCTCACCCGATTAATAAACACGGTCTTAGGATTCAAACCCATCTGCTCTCCGAAAGTGATGACATGTGTAGAAATTTTATTTTCCGCGATGGGAACTCAAATCTAGAATAATCGCTTGTATGGATAACAGTCGCCTACACCGATAGAATTATCGTGAGATTGTACTGAAAAATCTTCTAATTAGAGAGAATCTTGAGCTATTGTTTATATTTATAAATATCCTGACAGAAGAAAAGAACAAATATTGCTGGAAGCGAAAGGTACATGCATTGGGATTTTGCTGCTCGATAAACTCGTAGTACTATCACATTTAGCTCATATTACATGTAGTCCTTTCAACAACGATTCTAGCTTCAAGCATTTTCGAGCTAATTTGTTATTGCACGGTGGGCTCTCATTCAGAACAGAATCCATCAAAGTCTAGCTCTTTCTTCCCCTTCAATCCAATTCTTTCCCATCGTATATTTCTTAAGAGAAAAGAATTTTTACTTGATGTTACATATGTTACACTCGTATTTATACATCAAGATCAAATTATAAAAAAAAAATCATAAGAAAGGGTACAACATGACTCCCGATGAATAGCCTCTATGAGTTATGTGTTGAACCACGAACCATGCCACGATGTTTACTCTGCATAGGACTTGGCCTTATAAAGGGTTGAAGACGTCGGTGTGTATGGTTCTAGATTAAGTTTACGTCAGTTAGGGAAGAGCTATCCTCTAAAGAATAGGAAAACATCAACTTGCCTAATTTGGAGGGCTCTTTCTCCTTGGCTGATCTACGTAGGGCACGGGCTTGACGACGAGGGCTTGACGCCCCCCCTGCAATTTTGGGATGACCGCATAGCTACTTTCAAGTAAGGTCATAAGAGATCTTCGCTGTGCTTCTCCCCTCGATTGTCCACCTTGTGGAAAGTCTTGAGTTAACCTTGCCTCCTCTTGCAACATAATTTTCACGGAGGTTACATTTTCTCGAGAGAACTCTCCAATACTTAATTCAATACCTACGTGAAACAAGAATGGAGAGATTCTCTTAGACATGGAGGTGCCTAAGATTAATATGAGAGGGTTGACGAGGATGGGAGGGAAGATTGCAATGGCTCCAACTACATGGCACTTTTCTTCCCTCGTGCTAACCTTTTGCCCTTCCCTAATCTTATGTTGCACTACCTTTGCATATCTGGGTGTGCTAGGTGAGATCCCATTTTATAGCCGGCGAGGAGTGTTTGGAAGTGATAGAGATGCGAACTTGAAAGGGTTGCCTGGGGTGGCATGGTAGCCAGGATGATTTTCCTAGGGTGCAAGGAACGTCACAGAATTGGAGCATATTGCGGTCTCGACTACGATGTTGATTCGATGACGTTGGCAGAGGATGATGACGCTTTGAATATTCAAAATCTAATAGGAATACCAGATTTGACGAGATGTAAACCACGTGATTAGTACCGGAGAGGCTCACACATCACTTGGTAATCGAGCAGATGCATTGGTTTAGTAGAATTAGAAGGCAATATCCTAAAAGCTAAGAGCAATTTGAATCAGAGATTTTAGCAATTCATACAACTGAAATCCATATATCAATTTAATACACTTTAAGAGTCTAAAAAAAGTTGCACATATAACCTTGTTATCGGCATTGTTCTATTTAGGGACAAAAAAAATTGCACGCTTAGGATTTGCACCTATTTAGAGGTATTAGATAATCTTGGAAACTATATGCGTATATATACAAAGCATGGTACAACATTTGAGGATGGATTAACCATTTTCGACTTAAAACTAAATGTCGTTGACCACGGTGAGGGCATATGTGCAATCTTTTAGGGATGTTAAAAGCAATGTATTGATTTCTGACGTGTAAAGAAAATTGACTAGTTTGTTTTGTTATATTCACAAAAGTTCCTTTTAAGTGAAGTAAATATAGATATTTCCCTATAGCTTCTTGGTATTCAAAATTAATGAGAAAGAAATTTCTCATTTTTTACCGTCTCTCATCTCTTATGAAAATGTAGCACATGTAGATACCCATAAATATATGTCTCGCAAACAATACCCCAAAAAATCAAGGAAAACATATTTGAAATTTTGAATTGTATTTTTATTAAGAATTGCAATGAGTTATCCCTTTTAAATACAGGGTGAACTCCAAAAAAAAACTTATTATGTCTTTTCAAAACCATTTTTTTCTTATCCAAAGGTTACATTTTTTCCTGCACACTTTTCAAATTGTCCTCAAATAGATTGTCATAACCTAAATCTGCATAATATGACTTTCACATCCTTGATTAGAAAATACCTAATAAGGCCTTTGACTTTAATAATTATCAAGGAAGACACTAATATTAAGAAATATAAAGAAAATCCTAAGCTTAAAATTTGAAAGAGGTTCATAATTTTCTGGAATTACCGATAAGAATATCATAATATAAATTTGATAACAAAATAGGTTAAGGACGGATGACCTATCTGAGATGACCCACCTAACTCCTAATCTTAATCGGAGTCGATTAATTCGTTTCACTTATTTCTTAAGATCGAGTTAATCTATTTTAACACTATCCGAACCCGATTTAAAAAAAATATCAAATAAAAACTAACCCACCCAACCCTGTTATACATAGATCGAATTCGACTCTAATAAATTTAGATACAGAGTTGACCATATAGACATAGATCTCTACCATATCAATATCCTTTTTCTCCCCCCCCCCCCCTAAAAAATTTACAACTACCATGTCAAGACAATATCTTATTATTTTCTCAAATACAAATATAGATATATCAATATATATCAATATCCGTCTAAAGTAGATTATGATACACTAAATTCATATCTAATTCAAATATAAAATAAATATTTTAAAAACATTTGAATACAAATCCATACCCAATTATCATAATATTACCCAACTCACTACAGATTAGATGGACACATAAAATCAAATTCACCGATATTTTTAACATCCCCAAATCTGTCACCCCATTTTGACATTTGCTTCCTTCTTCCCCTGTCCCTGACCCCTCTCATGCCCCCCCCCTCCCCATACTCTCCTCCTTGTCTTCTTCCTCTCTCTCTCTCTCTCTCCAGCAATCCGACCCACCAGGAAGTGTGTACCACCTCTCAAACCTCCAAAGCCTCGACCAAATGCCGATACAGAGTTGACCATGTGATTCAAAGTAATCCCAGTTGACCACATATTTTCAATTCCTCTGCGACGGACATGGTTCAAACTTGACTGTTTCCCAACGAAAGGGCATTTGCCCACCGGGCGACATTTTCGAGTTCTGAATCGTCGCCCTCTCGGTTAACCCCATCCCAAGTCCCCAACTCACACAACCCCAGAAGCAAAATGGGGACATAACCCTTTAACCCCTTCGTTTGACCAGACCTTTTGGTGACCATCATCATCCCCTTCACTGTGCTCTTTCAACTCGGGGTAGAGAGATGTTTAACTCCATGGAGGGACCAGCCCAACCTACAGGAGAGAGAGAGATTGGGGAGGGGGGGTTTGCTGAGCCTTACACCCCTCGAGGGAGGAATCTGTAATTTGAAATGAGAGGTGTTAACGTTTTCATGTGGTGGGTTGTCTTAATAGTTCTCTCTTTAGAGGCGAGGGGAAACAAGAAACAGTAGAATCAAGTGCAGAACAGTAGAACACAGGCGTTTAATTGCATGGCTGCCAAACTCCCAATAGTTGTGGCAAATCTAAGTGAATCCCCCGGGTGGGGAATATGCAGCTTGTCAGCAGCAGGGGAGGGGAGAGGGGGGGTTTCCATGGTCCCCCCCCCCCCCTCCCCCCATCCGGGTGCAATCGGAATGTGATCTTGTGGTTTGGCTTTTTGCTTGCAAAAGCGGACGACCCATCCCCATCAACCCCCCTCCCCCCCTGGGGGAGGGGGGGGGGTTCTCCAACACACCCACGACCACATACCCATGTAGATGTAGTGGACTCACACACCTAAACCTCGTCCTTTTTTTTATTTTTGAGTTTTCTCCAAAATCCAACAGCTACGACAAACCAAAATGTCGGTAATTCACATATTCTTTGGACGACAATTAAGAGGGTAATATGTTTCTTTGGATTTCCCTTGGGGAAGAGAGAGAGAGAGAGAGAGAGAGAGAGGAAAATAGAAAAACTAAAAGGGAGAAGAGGAGCCACAGATTCAAAACCCAGCCCTGGGGGTCCATGGATGCCAAAACAAATAAAGGGAGGGGTTATACTGAAAGAAAGAAACGGGAAGAGAAACTAGGAGGGATATAAAAGAAGGGTCTCAATTCCGCTCTATTTACAGGAAACGCCACCCCGGCGTGGCCCCCGCTGTCCCGAGCTCAGGAGGCGGCCGACGGGTGGGCGGCGGGCGCCGGGTGGGCGGCGGGGGGGAAGGGGAACATCCGGGATCTGGCGGGAACGAGCGACGGCAGGCCGGAGGAGGAAGGGGGGTTGCTGGCGGGCGCGGTGTTGGCACGGCTGGGGCCGGGCGCGGAGTTCGCCGCAAGCGTGGCGGCGGCGGAGGTGGTGGTGGCGGTGGTGGTGGTGGAGGCGGTGGCGACGCGCTCGCAGGAGGGGCACATGGTGAGGGTGGTGGCGGGGAGCTGCATATAGAAGGGCTGGGCGGTCTTGAGGGCGCGCAGCTCCTGCAGCTCCTTGTGCAGCCGCCGGTTCTCTTCAGTCAGCTTCTCGCAGCAGCTCTTCAGGTACTCGCAGTCCACCTCCGTCTGCTTCAGCTTCGTCCTGTGCCATATTTCACACACGCACATGATACTCGCTCGGTTAGAAAAGATCTCGTCTTTCCAGATAAAATTCACAAGAGATGTGATCTTTTATCTCGTCTTCCCCCGTGATGATTGCCAGAGCTCGAAGCAGCACCGGGAGGAAGAAGAGAGAAAGAGGGGGGGGATTGTGAGGAGGGAGAAGCCCGAGGGTACCTGGCCCTCCTGTTCTGGAACCACACCTCCACCTGCCGGGGCCGCAGATTGAGCTGCTTCGCCAGGGCCATCTTCTGCTTCTGCAGCATCGAATCATATGTTTGCGGTTTCTAATGAGAAGGCGTCATCATCGAATGGTAATAGCAGACGACGAGGAAGAAGGGGAAAAAATGGACCATTTTTTTGGTGGTTCTCTCGTGGATGGATGGAGAGGGGATGGGACATGGAGGCAGGAGGGGCTTACGGGGTTGAGAGTGTTGTGCTCCTTGAAGCTCTCCTCCAGGTAGGCGGACTGCTCCTTGGAGAGCCGCAGCTTCTTCCTCGTCGGTCCGTTCTCCTCCTCGTCGCTGGCCCTCGAGCAGGCCCTCTCCGCCTCCCCGCTCTCGCTCCTGGCGCCGCCCCCGACCCCCCCACCGAAGGCGGCGGCGAAGTCCACCTGGAACAATGAGACGGCGCTGTTGGGGGAGGAGGACGCCGGCGTCCCGTCCATCTCCCCCGCCGACGGCAGCTGGTTCACGTCCAAGCCCCGATTAGACCACTCGGCGCTCCCTGCACAGCGAGGAATCCATCAGCACACACCCACGTCCTAAAAACGACGATCAGACCACTCCAGAGGCCATAAAGATGAACCATTTCTGGATAACCCCCCCAAAAAACGACGAAAACAAGTCGTTTTATTCGAATCTGCACCACCAACGCGGAATCCCTACAGCCAAAAAGGATAGAAAAGGGAGGAACCAGAAGGTTTCGACCCTTTTGCTCGAAGATGGGTTACAAGATTCCTCCCCTATGAAGAACCCCTCGAGAAAGGGCAGAGACAAGAGAGAGAGTAAAAAAAGGAAGTCGCGGCGCCGCCCTCACCATTAAACGGCGTCGGCAATGGGAAGTCGAGCTTCGCCGACGCAGAGTACGGCTGCCGGGGTACGGGCGTAAAAGGCAGGAGCTCCAGCTGCACCGGGGTATCCGCCGACGGCCGCCCCCCTTCCCCATCCTCCCCCCGCTCCCCCGCCGCTGCCCCACTCTCCTCCGCCCTCCCCCCCGCCGCCTCCTCCGCGTCCTCCCTCTCCCCACCCAAGCCCATGCAGAACCCTAGCCGCAGCCCAACACCGCCGCCCCGCCCGCCCTTCCACGCCGGGGACAGGGCCTTCCCGGCGGGCGCTTCCCCGAGGCTCAAGCCCAGCTCCATCTCCGGTGGCGGTGTAGACCAGAAAAGACCCAACAGGAGACGCGTTCCGCTGGAGGACAAGCGCAGGACGGGGAAAAGGGCAGTGTGCGGAATGGGGGTGGGGAAAGGGGCTCGTTAGGGTTTATATAGACTAGGGGAGTGTCGTTGGGGGTGGGGAGGGGGGGTGGATAGGGTCTCCTCCTCTGCCGGGGAAAATCTCACACCCTGAGATATGTAATCGAGTGCTCCCCACCGAGGGACTTTGACCGACAACCACGGGTTGACAAGATGCACACGTGACCCCACGGGCGAAAAAAAAAGGGGTTTTAAGGAACGGAAAGAGGCATATTAATAATATAAATGTGTACATGGTTGATATAATATTATGTTGGGGGTAATGCCACCTTTCAAGCTCGGCATCAATGATGAGAATGGAATAAAGATTTGGAGGATGGTCCCCCATGACGAGTAGGGGGGACAAATGGGCCATGAAAATCATCAGTCTCTTATTAGGAAGCATATGGGTTTTGTTTATATGGCACTTCAAAGTTAGTTCTGTGATATTGGTGTGTTAAGTTTACTCCAAGGTAGCATTTGAAAATATCAGTGAGAAATTAAAAAACAAATTGATGTTTAGATTGTAGAAACATTAATGTACCCCATTTATTAATTATTTGAGAATTTATTTTTTTTAAATTAACTCGAAATTTTTTTGTTGGAGATAGAAAAGTTGTCATTTAATGTTTATCTCTCTCTATATATTTTAAAGAATGAATTTTGAAAGGGCGACACGTACCCATTTATACTCTTATCCCCTAACTTCTCTCTTCTAATTATTAGAATCTTAGAAGAGAAGCTCTACCAAATACGACCTAAATAATTCTAATTTCTTTAGTTGGATCCCCGTGTTTCGAAACAGATGTGCCCAGTCTAGTTTCACTAACGAGTGATCTTTGTCCTCCCTTCATTTTTTATATTGCCATTGTCACGTAAGAACTATTTTTAGAATTAATATTATTGATTTATCATTCACATATTTTAATTTATACACGTGTCATTAAAGATGACAATAATAATGTTTAAAAGGGCCACTTACTAAGGCCGCATTTGGGCAGGCATGATTCCTCGACGTTTGAGCTCAGATCCTCGATATGTTTTAATTTTTATCGAACGTTCAACATGTGCCTAAGCTTTTGAGTTGGGAGAAAAAATCGAGGAAAGAGAACACAAGAACAAATCAGACCTCCGACTGTGAATTCTCATAAGCAGATGTTGAGGGGATTTTGAAGATTTTAAATGATTCAAAATCTTGAATGTGTCGTAGATTTGTACGATGAGGAGATTTTTGTGAGAATATAGAAATTAAGGGCCTTCCCAAACGCGACCTTAATTAGATAGGTGTTCAAACTTTTAGCACTTGCAAGGTGGCAAATCAGCATTTTTGTTCTAATAATTATAGATTATACGTAAAAGATTATTTTTATGTCTTCACGAGCCTCTAATTCTTGCTACAACCATTTTGATTGGGAGAGAAGAATAATACAGTATTGAGTTCTAAAGAATATCCTTTTTTTACCACCCAACTCAAATTTTAAAATAATATGGCTATTAGTAGCTTTTGGGAGATAAAGCAACATCCATAATTTCATATGATGGAGGGCCAAACTAGTTCATGCATCCAAATTACAAATAGTATAATGCCATGAAAATGGACAAGCAGGGAGAAGAGAGAGAATTTCTTCCGTGCACTGAGTAGATTCCATCAATCATGCACCTTCAAAGCTACGTATCACAACAAAGGTTTCTCTTCATTACTGCTTAGGTTGTAAAATCTCGAACAAGAACTATTAAAAATATTTCATCGAAGCAGCATAAAATTAACTTAATTTCATGAGTGCCGAATTTTGGCGGTAAACATGGGATATTTGGCCTGTAAGAATAAAAAACCCTGGTGGGAGAAATATTAAACGAGAGCCCTAAGGGTCTTAATTAGTGGCAACATTTAGATAATTTAATCAAATCATTTGTTCATCAGAAATTTTCCGTAGAGTAATGTTCTGTGTACCGAATTCCATATATAAAGTAACGCCAACTTATAATTTGTGGTCTTGTTGATCTAAAAAAAAGTGAAATGATCATTTATGCATAAAAAAGACGTTCTCGTGTCATATCTATATGGTACATTTTTTCGTACATTAAATACGAAATATAGTCAACGAGAAAATATATGAATAAAATATTTTATAGAAGAATAAAATATTTTATTATATTTCATTATTATAACAAAATATTTTATTTTTATAATATTTTATTTTTATAATAAATATTCCGTTCCTATAATAAAATATTTTATTAATTTATTTTTGAAATTAAAAAATATTTTATTCTTATAATAAAATACTTCATTCATATATAGAATATTTTAATCTTAGAAAATATTTCGACCGTGTGATTTCTGACTGAGTGCGTTTCATCTTTAATACGTCAAAAAATGGGTCATGCGATTATGACGTCCGGTATCTTTTTTTTATAGAAATAATATTTTTACTTTTTTTAATTAACAAAAATAAATGTTACATTTTGACTTAATTTTATGCACACCCAATTTGATGCACTACAGATTACTATTCCCCGTGTATATATATAATAGAACGCTTATAACTTAATGCCTCAGCAGCAAACCAAACGATGGACATAAATTCCATGGATCGTCCCATTCATATGATTGAGTTGACGGTATTGATTCAACGATTATTACTAAAATCTTCATTTTATTCCTTCATCTGAAAACCCCATCTCTAACATCAAAATTAATTACAAGAAAAATAACTTGACCCTTATTTTTTAAAAAATTCAAATGCTAACCCACTGCATCTTAAAGTGGATATATGGGTGTTCAAACTTCAAACCCAAACTCTATTGTCACTCGGAACATCGTATAAACTATCATAATGTCTCCCAGTACGGTCAACATGAGATTAATTTCTTTCCCAGCGCCCCCAACCCCCACTGTGATCTCACTCCAATAGCAACCTCCATCCCACCTGCTCTCTTCCACGCTGCTGTAGATTAGTCTTCCCCATGTAAACGCGCGCAAGAGTTTTGGCATGAACCAATTAATTGAAAGAGTTCATCATGAGGACCCATTCACATGCACATACACAATAGTTAATCTGCCCACCGTCATCCACAGGGCCGAGACGCTCCCGAGCAATTAATTGTTCGATATATATATATATATACATATAAATATCCTCTCCCTCCTCCAAGAAGCAGGTGACTCATTATTAGGGCTCCCCCAGCAGCACCATCCTGCTCTCATTGCCGCACCCTGTACGCTTCCCATCACACTGTAATCATCACGCATACGTACCCCATTCACATGCACATATATGGATATATATATACACAGCTATAATATCTCTCCACTTTCTCTCTCCTGCGATGCAAACGCCATGCCAGCACTCGGGAGCATCAACGAAGAACGCAGCAGGCTCAGGGTGTCCCGGCACCCGACGCGCGGGGACGTGTTAGAATGAGCTGCCACCATCATACGCCGGCCCATGATGTTGCCGGGGTCTTCCTGTATCGGTGTATCACGACAGTACCTCTCTACGTGCCACCGCCGTGTCCCCCTCAGAAATGATTCCATCCATGGCGTTCTCTAAATAAAGCACACACTACGTACCCGTTCTGGAAGGTCGCCGGTGTGTGTGTGTGTGCGCGCTACACAGCTCGTTTTGCCATACTCTCTCGCTTCCGGTGCCCAACGCCCCCCCCCCCCCCCCCCCTTCTTCTTGGTTGCCATGGAACTAGAACGACCCGGAGACCCGGCACCAGGGAGACGTACGTAGGGGATACGGGTCAGTTGTCGGCACCCACCCATGCCCCCTCCACCTCCACATATTTACATGGGTAGGAGGACGAGGAGGCCGTGTGGCCATACATAAAAACCCAGTTGCCTCTTCCGGCGGGGGCACGCCGTCTGCCATCCCCCGATGAGGAGGAGGGGGGGGGGGGGGGGTTGCCATCTGCGCCGGGAACAAATTTTATTTGGTGTCATCTCCTGGACTTCACGGAGATATCAATAACTGGAGGGGTCCTCCAGTAAATAGTTTGCTAGTTGGAGTAATGCCGGCAATCCATGCCAGCGAGGCCGCAAGCAACGGCCATAAACGAGCACAGCCTAGGGGTGGGTGAGCGGGCGGCTCGGCCTACCGACCAATCAAGGGCCACAAACGGCATGCGCGGACGCGTGTCGGGTTTCCATTAGCCGTGGCGGACGAGGCCTTGCCGCGGGGGTGAGGTGGCGATCTCGTAAATAGGTGGACATTTCTCGCTTTCACTGCGAGTACTCGGTGCGGTCAAAGCGGAGGAGGGATGGAGGCTGGAGACATTTAACCGGGGAGGGGGGGAGTGGGTGCGGTTACCGGAGGTGGACGTGGGGGGAAACCGGGGACGTGTCTCCTTTTTAGGGGGGGGAGAAGGGGACAGTTGGATGGCCCTCACGGATGTCACGCTTTTAGGATGGGGGCATGGGGCAATTATTGGGTTTCATGCGATTGGGCGACCCCCTTCCATGGTGATGATAATTAGGTGAGAGAGGCGTGGGGACTGCCCATGGGATTCCCATGAGAGAGGGGGAGAGAGAGAGAGAGAGAGAGAGAGGGTGTTATTGTTAGGTCTCTCTTTCTCTCGTCACCGCCTGCGGCCAGAGATAAGGCCCGGCCTCTAACAATTATAACCACCATTATGGGGCATCATTGCGCTCGTTATCCTGTGACACCCCCATGGATGGACTCGTACCCACACGTCCCTCTTCCCTGCCCCCACCCCAACCCCCTCTTTTGTTCTCTCGCTCAACTACTTCCTCGTCCTCGTCGGTGACGAAGCAGGAAGGAGTGTCCGGAGAAACTCCGGTGAGATGTGGTAGTGGCGTCTAAACTTGGCAAAGAACTGGGCTCTATCCGTCAGATAAACTCTAATTTTTATTGGCGTATGTTAGAGGCCATAAGTTGTTGAGGATGAGTTAATTTTGGGCCGAGTCATTTAATCCAAATTTATTACTGGCTCTGGGTTGTAGTAGATAAGAAGCCTTGACGTAGAAAATGCCTTAATTCACGATCTTTTGAAATTCGTGATCTTTTGACGATAATCTGTCTTAGGGTGCGTTCTAGAAGATGTGTGAGAAGAGATAGATTTTAAGGTGGGAGATTATGAAATATATGAATCTCATTCCAATGATTAGAATCCACTTCCTCTCTTCAAAATCTTACCAAAATGAGCTTTTAAATTTGAGAGAGAAGTCACCTTATTGTTCCTATATATCTTTAATCTTAAGAATCCACTTTTAAAATATGAGACTAACTTTTTGAGCATTAATGTGTTTGTTTCTCACGAAGAGCCTTCCAATGATTAGAAACTATTTTCATAATCCACCCAATTGAAATCTCAAACACGCCCTAACGTTTGAAAATCATTGGGACATGACTTTCGAGATATAATCCTCTGGTAGGTTTTAATTTGTTTCAAATGGGCGGAGTCACCTTGACTTCCATGAAAAAAAATTGCGGAGGAAAGAGAACTGGACACAAAATTCTTTTAATCTGTCGAAGCTGTCTCACGATAGATTCTTGAAAATTTTAAATGATTGTAATCACCGACATCCTGTCACTTAGTACGGCACATGGAATTTTTTTCCAAAATGCTTTGGCTGATGATTTTCAAACGTTGCCTTAATCTAACTTGATCTATTTTGACCTAAATTAGATGAGTTAAAATATTTCAGTTTTAAAGTGAGTCGAGTTAAACGAGAATCAATATGACTAATTTTTGAGGACTCGAGGCGGATCGGATGGTAAGAAATCTATGTCAAAGAAGCAAGAGGTTTCAGGTCTGATTCACTCCAAAATTTTGTCAGGTCACGTGTTCAATCGCCGAGAATTGTGTGACTTTGAGATTTTTTAGTTCGCTCGATCCTTTATCGTAAAAAAAGTAATTTGACTAATATTTAAGTAGACTCAATGTTCCCCCATTGCCAACTCCAATAAATATGATAGTATAATTTTTCTATTTAGATCGTACGTACAAAACTTCGAGTCACAGATAAGGCGAATCAAACTTAATAATTATGAATTATTTAAAAATAATATAATATTAATAATTTGAAATTTTAAAATTATAACTATAATATAAAATAATTATTATAAATCTTATGTTTTTATAAATATAAATATTATTATTTTATTTTATTTTAAAAATATGCGACTTGATGATATCCATCTAAAGGTCATCTCTGAGTCGGACTGACGGTCATACGTATCTCCAGGTGAAGTCACACCTGCCCGCTCAGAATACGTGACCCAAAGTGTCCCTCGTCGCCCTCCGATCTTGATCGGAAGGCCCACGAAAGGGCTACACCGAAGAAATGCATCAAATGCAGAGGCGGAAGCGCCGGAGATCTCTCCTTTTACCCCCCTGCGAGTTATTTCTTTGCTCCTTCCCATCCTCTTCGCATGAGCGGTGGGGGCCACCTCACGAGGGCATTCCTGGACTATTCAATTGTTGGCGCCGAGGGTTGCCACGGCTCAGGCGGTCGTCACGTGACCCCGGGGTACGTGGCGCCCCCTCCCGCACCCGGCCAGCGTGGAGCCGTAGCGGGGCCAGCTGTCCGCGGTAGGGGGGACAGCAAAGACAGAGGCAATCATTAGTACGGTCGAAGTTGCGCCTTTCCGGTGGACCCCGAGCAATTATTGTTCGCTGATTGAGTGGTCTTCTCTGCCTTTTCCGCCTCCCCCCGTTTTTCTCCCGCCGAAATTAAAAGGAGAAAAAAATGCACAGTTTGTCCCCCCCTCGCCGTGGCCTATGAAAATCGTAGCATAGTGGCAGTGGCACCGTCGCATTAGCTAATAACAACCTCATAAGGGGGAGGGGCGTTTCTGTAAAAGGACGCTGCCCGCTGCCCACTGTCGCGGTCGTCGTCTGCCTGGCTTTTAAACCTTCGCCATCGTTGGAGACCGCGATCCGACGGCTGGCACGCTGCCTGATGCGGAGATCCCGCCCGGATCCGCATCGGGTCAGCGGCCGCACGAGGTCGGCGGGGCCCCTACTGCCCCCCCCCCCCGCGTGACGCCTCAGACGGGGCGTCCCGCGCCGGTCAACATGATGACACCTGACGTCAGCGCCTTTTCTGGGGCCCAAGGCGGGAACCCCAGCAGCCCCGCACGGCAGCCGCGCGATCATCGTGCTCCCCGCCGCATCACCGTCGGTCTTGCTCGGGGGTCCTTGCACGCTGGGCCGAAGAGGGGGAGGCTCGCTTCGGGACACCGCCAGCTTTGGTCCGTGTGACGCGGACGGACGGATGGGAGCGGAGTGGGCGGCCCTCCTCGGTGAGCTCACCGCCGCGGCTTTTCACGTCCGAAGCGGGGGACGTGTATCTTTTGCCCAGATCTTGAGCGCGGCTACAGACGGCCCCTACGAAGATTAGGTACAGCGGAATGGACGGTTCGCGATCTGACAGTTGGACTGGGGTGGTCAGTGACTGATGGGTGTGGTGATTGGGTGTTATGTATGTACCATTTATGATGCGGGGGGGTTGGGTGCGGGGTTTATATGCGTAGCTGGGGGATTAGTACCCGAACGAATGAATGAATGCACAGGGGGCATCGCCAGTCCCATCGCCCTTATGATTGAACTGACCAGTAGAGATGTAGGAAGAGATTGTAATAAAATAAGATTAAAAAAAGGAAGAAAAAACTAAGGGTTGGAGATTGAGTGAGATGCTGATGTCTGTCTATGGGCGGCCTGCAGTCCTACCCTAACTCGACAGGCACAGCATGCATAGTTGGGGCAGTTAACTGTGGGAGGGGTGGGGGGTGGGGGTATGAAGGTGAGGGGAGGAACGACATGATTGGAACGAGGGGGATGGGCAGTTGGT
The DNA here is from genome assembly GCA_022559845.1 of Amorphophallus konjac. Lineage (NCBI taxonomy): Eukaryota > Viridiplantae > Streptophyta > Magnoliopsida > Alismatales > Araceae > Amorphophallus > Amorphophallus konjac. The sequence continues at coordinate 128,835 of JAHNEJ010001060.1, forward strand.
CATGCACCATCATCGCCACCATCATCTCCGCCCAACAATGTGCTCGCAGCATCACATCGCCCCATGCCCCCACCCTCCCTGGCTAGGAGTAGCAGAAGGATGTGAGAGGTGGGGGGGGGGGAGGAGAGAGGATTAAAAGAGTAATCAAAAAAAATTAAAGATGATGTTTTAAAAATATTATATGAGTAGAGAAAGAGAGAGAGAGAGAGGAGGTAAGATTTTGTTATGATTACATGAGGAGCTGGCAGAGGTCATTGTTCTGATGTCTATCTTGAGATGAGGTTTGGAGAAAATAACTAGATTTTGAGAAGTGGAGCTAAAAGATTTGAGTTTACTTTTTTTTAAAAAAATAAACATAATAAAGTAGGAGTTCATGATCTAGTCAAAGAGACCAGAACATGCATATATGAAGTTTTAAAATTATATTATTATTATTACAATTATTATTTTCTCAACAATTTCTTCGATCGTCAAATTATGGGTATGACCCACAGCCTCGTCGTGTTTCTAAACACCGTTGTAGACATAGAAGGAGAAGGAGGTGATGGGCCAGCGGGGGCGAGCAGTCCAAAGGTGATGCAACGGCAGAGGGCCACTTGTGGCAGTTCTGATGAGATGAATTGGCCGGTGTTCTCACCCTCACATGGCAAAAATAGTGAGGCAAACTAACGTACCTCATGACTTCGTACATAAAATAGAGCTACGCATGGGTTCTTTTCAATTAGTCTATGCGATTTCTATTTGTCAAACGTTGTGATACATGTGAAAAATATTATTTATTAATAAATGAATGTAAAATGAAAAATACTTAGTGCATAATTTGTGACAATTATACGCTCAGGGTACGTGTCAAACAAATTATTTTTTTTTAAAAAAAATTATGACATGAGACTCACGCCCCTCTAACTTGTCATATAAGTCACACCTTATCCGATGGTTTTAAAAAATTAAAATCAAGGGAAAAAATGAGTTTGAAGCCATGATTTATTGCATTGCAAGGTTTGCGTTGGACAACTCCTATCATGTTATGCCAAGAATTAGATACGTGATACGAGTCAATCCGTGTCATTTTACAAAAAAAAAGGACATAATTGGGCCACTCAACTAGAGTATGTTCTAGTCGAGTTAACTCAATATCGTATCAAGATGTATTTGGGACGATTTATCCTAACAATACGATAAACCTTAGCTGAAACTATAACAAATTAATAAGATATTTTATTTTTTTATTACCATCTAAACAAAAAAACTTTCAATTTAAAAAATACAGCCATTTTTTTGAAGCCATGGTTTATTACATTATGGAGAGGGGAAGATTCGCGACCTACTATGTAGGCGGCCCAAATAACTCATCGAGACCTACCAGACCCAACAAGTGACAACCTTTATAGGGCCCACTTACCACAAGATCCCACCGGCCCAAGGCTAGCGTAATCCATCGAGTCTTAGTTCGATCGCCCGATCGATAGGCTTCCCCGCTCTCGTAAGATACCTACAGATAGTTTTGTGGAGCCATCCCAAGGTTAGAGGAATATCCCCGGTGGATGCCCTCGTGCTTGGGCCCCAGGCCTAGGAGAGGGGTGCTCCCCTTTATCCTATGTGGATTAACTCGATATCAAGACTCCTTGGAGGGCTAGGGCGAAGTCTTCGTTGTTGGCGTCTATCCAAGCAGAGGCTACGCTGTTATGGAGAAGACATTCCAAGGGGATAAAGAGGAGGTGAGAGTCCTAAACCGGGAAGAGTCCCACTTATGGACGTAGCCTTCCTTAGGCCCCGTTTCTCCTCTATCCTGGGGTGGGAGCCCGCAGTTATATAAATCTAAAGAATCTCTATGGAAAGGTAAATTCACTCTCAATCACTTCAACTGGTGGAGAGTTATCTCGTGCCCCTCTCCTCTCCTGCTCATGTTCGTATCTCGTTCCTATCATTCACTGACTTAGACATCAGAAGATTTTTCTCGAGATTACAAATCTAGATCTCCTGATCATTTTATTTCCACTTTACAGGATCCTGTGTTGGAGTGGTTGCACTTCGTGATCATCCTAAATCAGACAAGTCTAAGACTTGACACGAGATCTTATCTGTTCAAGTTACAAGATTTGCGTTGGAGAACTGATGTCATATTACCGAGAATTAGATACGTGATATGATAATGAGTATGTCTGTGTCATTTTATAAAAATAAAAGACATAATTCGGCCACTCAACTAGAGTACGTTAGAGTCTAACTAGCTCGTATTATATCAAGATATATTTGGGACAATACGATAAACCTTAGTTGAAATTATAATAAATTAATTAATAAAATATTTTTATTTTCTTTTATAGTCGCTCAAACAAAAAAAACTCTTGGTTTAGAAAATACAGTCATTTTAATGTCAGAGTTTTAAAATTAAAGAATTACATCAAACAAATATATTTTTATTTTATTTTATAGCCGCTCAAACAAAAAAAACTCTTGGTTTAGAAAATACAGCCATTTTAATGTCAGAGTTTTAAAATTAAAGAATTACATCAAACAAATAAGCACCCTGACGACGTACAAATTTTGAATATTTTTTTAAGATATTCACGTCATAAGGTGGTTAGAATTTTATCTTTTATTTCTTATAAAAAGACTCTCAAAAAGAAGATTTAGCTCTTGTTTATAAGTACACGTTTATTTTATTTTTTTTATCGTAAAAAAATATTCAACGGAGAAGACTTTACTTATAAGTACGTAACTATTAAATGAAGACATATAAATTTAGAATATCTCTTTTTAGATGTTATCTCCGTCACGTCAGAAGATGATTAAAATTTTATTTTATTTATTAATAAAAAAGTTCTCAAAAGATAAGACTTAAGTCTTACTTATAAATATATATCTATCTTTATAATTTTTAATATAAGATATTTTGAGTTCCGTTCTTAAATCTTTTCACATCTACGGTATACGTGTGTCTTTAACTCGCAACATCTGAACATGGAAATATTCATTATTTTTATTCTTTTTTTTTTTGTCGTTGTTCTCGCTTCGAGTTGTTCAGAAACTCACTGATATAAGGGACATTGGGGGTGTACCCTCTCTACGTCGACCCTGTACTCGGCTCTGCCCCTAGGCAGTAGCAGTAGCAGCAGGCCGACGCGGACAGATTCCGAAGTCCTGTGCTCCTCCTGCGTAGAGGGAGGGCAGTTGGATGGCATCCCCTTTAATTAGATACGTCTGCGAGGGAGGGGCTATTCTCCCTGTGTGCTGGGGAAGAAGAAGAAGATGGGGGGATGGTCATGGGGCGTGGCTTGGCAGGGACGTTTCTTCTCGTGTGGTCAATCATGACACTTGCTCTGAGCAATCATGTCGTCTCGGTGGGGTGGGAGAGATGAGCAGGCACACAGCACAGAGGACGCAAGCCACAACAGCAGGCACCAACAACAGAGAAAGCCCCAGCTGCTGCAGGGGCAGCAGCAGCAGGAGGAAGCACCGGCAATGGTGGTGGCAATGACAGGCGCCCCCTCTCCCACATACCCCAGCACGAGAAAAACAAGAAAACAAAACAGAAGGGGTAAAGGGGCACCTTCTCTTTTGAGTCCTCTCTCTCTCTCTCCACACCATCTTCTTCTTCTATCTCCACCCTGCAGAGCCACTCATCATGGGGGGCAACAGTGAAATGGTAAAAATATGATAAGGTCTTTCTGACCCCCTTTCTTCCCTCTCTTTTTTTATATGCATATTCTTTGGGAGCATGCTGGGGACATGGGGGAGAGCAGGGACTCAAGAACAGTGAAAGGGAGGAAGAAAAAGTTGTGATGTGGGAGAGTGGGGAGGGGACAACACCTGCCCACCAGACCCCTCCAAAACAGACCCCAAACATACCCAACATCCCAAATCATCCCCCTTCCTGTGCACAATCATCCCAATAATAATATCTGGCAATCATAGCTCCTCCTCGATCCAGGCCAAGTCCAGAGCACCCCCCCCCCCCTCAACCCACACCCCCCAAGTTATTTTATCCACACAGAGAGAGAGCGAGAGAGAGAGGGATGATGCCCACTTGGAAGAGCACCCAATTGGGAGGGCATGCTTCCTGCAATCAAAGGCCAGACCAAACTCAAAAGGGAGCAGCTGCTTCAAGAAAGAAATGGGAGGAAAAGAAAGAAAGGGATGGATGAGAGGGCTTGACATCATGCTAGTGTGAATGTCTCCATTGCTGCCAGTGGGTAGGTCGCATGTTTTAGTGGGGCAAAGTTTATTGGATTGCGAGGCCATCGAGTGAAAGTAGCTCGACCCATGTTTTTAGATGAATTCAAAAAGATGTAAGTGTAGGAATCTGGGCCGAGTCAAAACCCTAGCTTTTTTGTGGCCTCGAGCTTGCCCTACGGAAGAACATTCTTGGTGCTAGTTTATGATGCTATCTAGTCCATACGGCCTAGGATGAGACAATGTCGATTTAACAAAGGAACCTGTTGCACACAGTGCTCTTGAAGGTATACAAATGATCTAGATATCAGTTTTTAAGCTTTTTGCCTTATTAATTGAGGCTGATTTATCTCAAGAAAAGAAAATGGAAGCCTATTCACGATGATTCTCTTAATCCCTCTTTGAAATTCGAGTAGGGTAGAGTATTCAAGGGGTTACACTATCCGCCTCCGGTTAATCACTTTTCTTTGTGTCTAATTTATAATGGGATCCACTTTTCTCTCTTCTCGACTAATTATTCCCTCTTATTCTGTTCTGAAATTAACGACGGTCTTAATTTCTTTCTCTACTGAACACTAAAATGCACAGCCTTGGGAGAGAGAAGCATTTTAGGAGATGGATTGCTATTTACTGAAAGTGGTTTTTCAAATAGGCACCAATAACATAAGCAAGTTGGAGATTATTAGGCAGTGTTAAGTGGTTACATGCGCTTAATGTTATAAAAAATTATTAAAATATGAGTATAATGCGGTGCCATTCTACTCGCTATCTTAGGGCCTCTTTGTTTATGGGTTAGGATAGGTAGAATAAGTATCCAATGTGAGAGAAAATTATGGGTTCCACACTTTCTCCTCACACTCATCTCCCCTTAACCAAGGTGGGGTGGATTATTCGCGCGGTGAGATGTGAATAAATCACCTCACCCCTTAAACAAAGAGACCCTTTAAAATTTAAATTCAACATCCATAATAACTCACGAATGATATCAGAATTTGTGATTAGACTCTTAAGTTGCATATCTTATATTTCTTATTTTTGTACATGAGAGAGTTTAAGTTGACTTGCATGTGATAATACATATTGGGATATTCTTACATTACGTAAAAATACTCTCTGATTCAAAAATTCGAGTTGGACAATTCAATGACTTTAGATGCTATCTAATTCAGAGATGTGTTCCTACATGATATGTGCCTTTTGTTAGGATGGACTTGACAAAGACTAATTAAACTGACTTGTATATAAAGAAACAAATTAAAATAGTCTCATATTATCCGGATGCACAATAAAATATTTCAGAACATGTTGTAACCTAATTCACTTAATGTCTTGGTTTCCTAAGTTAGAAGGTTCATTAATTTTAACACCACCAATATCTAAGAAATTAATATTAATGATCATAAAAGTAACAAAGTGAGGTTTTATTAATTGAACGCATTAGTGTCAACTTTTCTAGACTTAATCAGGGTTTGTCGACTTGATTATACCGGCCGTAGCGGTCACAATTTGGTACGATGTAGTACGATACTGTATCATTATGTATCGAGATAAAATAGGCACTTTAATTTATGTATTATAACTAAAAATATTCAAATGATTTATTAGTTTAGTTGGTTAAAGTATATGTTATTTAAGTTTAAGATCATGGGTTTACAAAATTTTTAGTGTCAAAAGAAGAAGAAAAATGCATAAAAATATGTGTCACAGGTTTCGAATCCAAATCTTTACCAAAATTTAAAACATCTCTAACTAACTTATCTATTAAGCAATATTAATATATAATAAAATATATAATATTTAAAATAATATAAATAATATACCAATTACATATCACGTATCAATCGTACTCGTACTGATCACCAGTTGTCGGATCATCCGATAAATGCGATATCAGATGTATCGTATCGATTTATCAAATCTTGAGCTTAATAAGTTTTTGCAGACTTGAATGCTTGTTATGCCTACACCTTTTGTGCAAGAAATTTAACATCTCTGCGATCTCATCTCCCCCTCATTTATCATTTGAGAGTTTGAACTTTCCCAATTCCAATGTTTTAATAGGATTATTTTTTTACCCAATTTTTTTTTTGAGTCGAAGAATTCCACCTCCAACAACCCCTTGGCAAGGGTGGGCTCTGTGACGTGACATAGAGTCAGGATTAGATCAGATTCTGCACACTAGTTTAAACGGGGGTAATTCTTGGCTATGTTGCTAAGAAGATTAGCATGGAGCTAAGTCTTTTTTTAACATTAATTATTATTATTAAAAGAAGATAGATAATTAAGGAGAACCACCCACCTTAGATATCAACAAACTTGGATTCTGCGTTTTACGTCGTTCGTTGATATCTTTGAGATTTTCCAACTTTGAAACCTCGGCTCTTTATTTCCGTATGTTTTAAGTCCATCTTTGTAAATCGGATAAGATATCGCATTCGACCTCGGAGCACGTAACTGAACACATTTTTCTTCAGATTTCATTCTCTTCCTATCTTACCTTTGAAAATCTACCTCCGTGACTTGTGATGTGTTCATACCGGTCATCCTTATTAGAATTCACAATTAAATTTAATGATGGGTTGAAGACAAGCTTTGGCATTGAAAGCTAATGTGTTTACTTTTTTAATCTGCCTCCCACTGAGACCAAAAAAAATAAGTATTCCTTTCCTCATGTTTGGCAAGTCAGGCATGAGTCCAGCCAAGCCAAGCTTTTGCAATTTGTCTCACGTTAAAATGACGTAGAAGCCTCAATCTTGAGTTTGATGATAAATTAAATTTGGAGACAAGGAAATGGTGTTAATAAATTATTCTTATTGGGTTAAGTAAGCTCAGGTTAAGGGTGTGGGCGTTTGAGAATGCTCGTAATTAAAGAAGTCTTAGCATGCCTTTCATCCACAGCCTTGCAAATGAGCAATCACACCGTACGCGATCAATTGCCCGAAGACATTTTCTTATAGGGATTTTTACGTATATACCCTCATAAAATTCAATTTTATCAAATATATCTCTCATTTCAACATATTATCTTGAATATCCTTCGTTTAGAGAGAAATGTTGCGGTTGTACCCTTTTAGTTTACTAACGTCGACGGAGGAGAATATTCCGTAAAATATATCATCTACGGTCGCTAGATCTAAGGTATATTTGATAAAATCGAACTTTATAGGAGTATATATACAAAAATCTTACTCTTTATCTCACACTTAACTTGGGTTAAACCAGGATTTGCCGGATCGATCGTCCCAACCGCCCTGATTTTTTGCCAGGACGGGACGGGACAGTACTGTCCCGCTCCGTCTCGCTCCATCTCGTAAGATATATATATATATATATATATATATAATATAAAATAATTGAATAAAATTAGTAGTGTAGTTGGTTAAGTCGTTTGTGCGCGTTTCTTCAACAAGTCTCCGGTTTGAGTCTTGCCAGCGCCTTCACATTTGAGTTGGATTTGAACTCAAATCACCCTTGAGTGAGTGAAATCAATTAACCAACTTATCTATTAAATGTTTTGCATTTAAAATAATATATATAATATATAAAGTGACCTGGTAGCTACCCACAGCCCGGCCGTCTCGCCCAGCACCTGGATCGGTCTGGGTCGTGCGGGTCGGGCCTACCTGGACCAGGTTGTCAAACTCTAGGTTAAACATACGGAAGTTACGGTGATGACATAATCGTGATATTCATGATAATGTGCTCCGATGAAGGGTATATTTGACAAAATCAAATTTTATAAGAATATATATGCAAAAATTCATTCTTTATATTCTCCATATATACCACTCAAGATGAGCCCTAGATAAAAATTCACGACATATATAGGGTTCTCTAAGAGTGCATTTGGGATGACTTTTGACTTCGAAAGTCTCGCCTTCAAAAGTTAAAATAAATAATTTATAATCACGTCAAATTATTTTCAAAGTCACTTTTTGATTTTAGAGAGAGATAAGAACAAAAAAATTCGCCATCTGAAAGATTCAAAAATCTCTTATAAAGAAACTTATTCTCTCTCCAGAAGATTTTTTCAAAGAAACAAAAGCCCACAAATATTCTCAAATGCGCCCTAAGAAATTCCAAGGAATGAAGTTGTCTTAAACTGAATTCTCCTTTTTAACAGTGATACCTCCCCCCTCCCAAATGTCATGCAAATATATGAAATATAGACATAATAATGATAGGAATGAAGTAGACAGATCATTGTATTTTTTGCAAGTAGCTAGGCTTATGCGCATGCTCACAGAAGGTGATGATTATGACGGTTGCAATAATAACTAATTGTTGTGCCCTCAGGCAGCATATATATCCCTCTCAACGAATTGAAACCACACAACTAGAAGACAATCATAATGTGGTGTTGGAAAGTATACATGGTTCTAGATAGAAGTGTGGCATGGCCTTGTAAACAAATGATCGGTGAAGGTGCTAATAGCTTATAGCATGCAAATAAACAATTGAGTAATCCGAGAGGAGACTGTGACCATCAGCTATTCTGGTCTAGTAGAAAACTTTGGTCTCTCCGGATCTAGTCATATCTATTCGTTTATTTATTTTGATCATGGAATGAAAGACAGAGAGGTGGAAGCGAAGAGGGGAGTCCTACACAAAGGGCATCCCAGAGGATGCCGTTATAGAATAGTCTACTATTAAAAAAGGGTTAAAAATATAACGTGATTATAATTGTGATGTTCTTCCACTTAACATCTTATAAAATTTTAAGTTGAATGACTTAATCTAATAAATTTTATGGATTTTTTCATATATACCCTTACAAAGTTTAGTTTTGTCAAATATATCTTTCATCGGAGCATAATTAATATCATGAATATCTTTGAAATATGAGTAATGTCACGATTATGCCCTCGCCGTAACTCCCACGTGTTTAACCCGAGTTAAGTGTGAGTTAAAGAGTAAAATTTTTGTATATATACCTCTATAAAATTTGATTTGGTCAAATATACCCTAAATCTAACGACCGTAAGTGACATATTTCACGGAATATTCTCCTCCGTCGACGGCAGTAAATTAAAGGGGTATAACATCAATATTTCTGTCCAAACGAAGGATATTCATGATAATATGTTCAGACGAAAGATATATTTGATAAAACTAAATTTTACGGAGGTATATATGCAAAAAGTCTTAAACTTTAACATGGTATCATTGCGCGATCTTGAGCTCAACCCTGTATCTTTAAAATTTTAAGAGAGCATAGATGTCAATTGTGAAGAGTAAAGATCAAATGGAATATTATAAAATTTTAAGATCAATTTATTTAACCATATTATAATTTTGAACACGAGTGGACATAGTTCCTGGGCCTGTACGAGACAAGTGGGGACCACCAGCCTACTTGGTAAGGGACCTATTTGTTTATTATTGAAACTTGCAGATGGAGCCGAGGCTATTTGGAAGACAAGTCGTTCACCAGTAGGTAGCATGCTGCTGGGCCAGAACAATGGGGGCAAGGAGAGATGAACTTGGTACGAGTGACAAAGAGGCCGCGCGTCTAGGCTAAGACTAACGTGAACGAGCGAGTTGCCTTTCAAATATCTTAAGGTGAGAACCCGAGTGGTCCATGGCACGGGGACCAACATTCCACGGGCCTTGGATTCGAACGTGACCTTTGAGTGGCGCTAGGTGCCCTCAAAGTTGTAGTTGTTGTTTCCTTTTCATTTGATAAATGGATCACCAACCTTCCTTCAGAACTCGTGTCTTTTATCGAACTCTGTGGAGTTGATAGTAGTTGTTTATGATTTTTAGGGCGCATTTGAAAATAATTATATTGGGTGGATTTTTTGCCCCCCAAAATCTCTTATAGAGAAAAGAATTATCTTTTAAGTAATCTTTACAGATTTTAGATTCTCATTTTTTTTATTCTTATCTCTAATTTACTACTAAAATCTCTCCTCTCAGAAATTCGATTGAGATTGAGGGCACGTTTGGGCATTATGTCGAGAGAAGAAGTTCCTTTTAGGGAGTTTTTAGAGATTGTCAATTCTCCCTCCTTTTCTCCCTATATTTCTCTAGATCTCAAAATTCACCTCAAAAAAAATTTGATGGGACATTGTTTCATTTAGAAAGGATTTTAAAAAGTGAAAGATTTCAATGATTGAAGAGGAAAAAATCCCTCTCCAACATCTGTATCAAACGCATCCTGAGTTACAGTTGAAAGAGATTGTGGGGGGTGAGAATTACGATCGTTGGAATCTCAACTATAAACATTACCAGACTTAAGCGATATTGGAATGTTTTCTCATTTGAAGTACGGTTTCTTAATTTTTTGTTTGAGGAATATTTACTGTACACTAGGGGTGCACGCTGTCACTACATCAACGACAAGAATCCATACTTATACGGACGTTATAGATGAAGATCAAAAAAGGTAAGTATAATCTTTACCTACGACTCTCCCTCTCCCAATGGATGTGTGATGTCGACTAAAATTACATCGATAAAACCTTATCTAATTCTTACGATATATGGAATAGGAGGAAAGTTTTACGCACATCTTTTAGCCATAGATAATGTAATAGACTTCGTAGGTAACCTGCAATGGACTCCACTCCGTAGGTAATATGCATACTCTGTAAGTAATGTCATGTACTTCATAGATAATGGTTACACTCCGTAGATAATCAGTATGTTTCGTAGGTAACTTGTAACATATACAATTTTATTTTATTGGTAACATATATACTCCGTAGGTAATCTATAATATACATCAGTAGGCAAACTATACACTTTGAAGGGAATCTGTCACATACATATATTTAGGTTTCATGTACACTCCGTAGATAACTTTGTACAATTCGTAGGTAATTAATATCATAAACGTTTGTACTCCGTAAGTAACTTGTACACCGTAATTAATTTGTAACATACACAAATACTTACACCCACGCATCCACAAACTATACATCTACGCATGCACGTAGAATCATATCAAACATGCTCGTTCACATCCATGTTAATTATAGATCAAGAAAGAAACCACACTTTTATTCTATCGAAAATATTTACATCTTTTATTCTATCAAAAATAATCTATCACAAATATGGAGATAGGTTTGCAACGACTATTAAGCCGTTGCAAAACAGTGCGGCATTTGTGACGAATATTTCATTCGTTACAATATTCAACTACTAAATTTATTTCACAAATTTGCGTTATTTAGAGATTTCTCTGCGACCTAAATTATCCATCACAAAAAAAATTGTGATGGATTTAAATATGTCACAAATTATATCGCAAATTAGTATTGGATTTAGGGGATATTTCATCCATCACAAATATTCAACTACACAATTTTATAGATGGACTAATGACGTCGATAATCCGTCGCAAATAAGGGTTAACTAAATTATGATATGCATTACTCGGATTTGTCAATCATCAATAGGTATCACCAAGGTAACATACAATTTGTTTAAATTTAGATTTAATGACACGTTTTATCTCAATGTACTTTTCACATATAAATTATAATATATTAAAACAATCTTTATAATATTCATCAAACCAACCATAGTTGATTCCATCGCCTGAGATTTTGATGACTCTATCAACCACCTATATATATATATATATAATATCTCTTTCACGATTTTTTTCACTTAGTTTTATATATACTTTTTATCTGAATTGAGATTTTTTTTCTCTCAAATTGATTTTGTTCCGAGTCTTGACTCGGCAAATATCATATGTGCAAAAATATCTGTATTTGTCAAATTCAGTGCAATGGCTATATGATATTCAAGATCTTTGATTGATGTCTCATCCCAAAAAAGAGAGATTTTGTAGGATAGGAGACAATTAATTATCTAACAATTAGACCATGCTCACGTGATTAGACATTTGTGATATGTAGTAAGTATTTCTCATTCAAAAAAATTGATCAGACGAGTTCTTAAAAAAAAACGTAGATCGTGAAGGATATGTGATTCGACCGTCACATCGTGTTCTTATATTTTTTTACTAAGAAGTTAAATATTACTAACAAGTATTAACAAAACTAATCTAAATACTTGATATTAGAAATAGAAATGAGAGACAACTATCACGACTCCAGAAGAAGGCGCCGCTCCCTCCTCCCGACTGCTCCCGCCCACGTCAAGCCTTCCCCTTCACCATTTTTTTACCTTTTGGGTTACAATCGACATCTGATTTTGCTTGCTTGAGTTGTAACATATTAAATGATAATTATATATTTATTATTATTATTAGCAATCGAGCACACCGTAGAGTGAGATGAATAGATGAATCAAATAAAAAAATACAGTGTATAGAAATTTAAACGTTAGAATGTAACGGGAATAAAAAAACTCACAAATGCAAGTGGCCACGTAGACAAGAATTTTTATAATAGTTCGGTCTATTTTCCTTGACAGAACTACATCTGATCCTTTTGCATCCCGCAAATACTTTCACTGACATTTTTAACCGGGTGGCTTGACATGAAACTGGCCCATGGGGTAGGTGGACCCATCGCAAAGGCCCAATACCGTTCCAACTCCCTCCGCTGGGGTCCCCTCGGATCTGCCATCTCGCAACTCATTAGTTCACCTTCCCAGTTAATTCTCAAGACTAACACTTACTCTTTGACATCACACTTACAAAGTCTACGTCAACACTGCCCAGTCGCGGCCAATGAAAGAGTTGGTGCACAGTCTTCAACTCAGCTATTATTTGAGATTTGCTTACATATCAGTAATTTGACAACATGCATGGTGAACGTACGTCGAGAAAATAAAAAGGGTAATATTCTAGTTTTTTTTTTATGGCTCGCATGATTGTATCAACTATCAAGCATTCATTTGCTCATCAATATGGCATTAGATTTAAACTTGCCTAGCTTCGAGTAACTTGTGCTGTTGCCTCTTTATTTGGCTCAATAATTAAACAAGCAAGATGTGCAAGATACAGCTCCTTAAATATTCAAGTGCCTACGGTACAACAAAAAGCATTGGATTTAGTTTTTTTTTTCATCACTCGACTGAAAACTATTGCCACAGCCTCGTACAACAATATAACATGCATCATGACGATACACTCCTAACTCCCTGCGAGTTTATCAAATGGGGGGTTATTTGAAATGCTCAGTCTGCTCAAGCCTTAAAATCGAGGGTTCTCTTATGAGAAGAAGGAATGGAGATTTGAAAAATGTTTAGTTCACACCCAGGGCCAGTTACACACCCATGGTGTGCACCAAGCACATTATTTTTTTTTTAATTTTTTTTATATGGGACTCATGTCCCCCTAACTTGTCCTATAAGTCACACCCATATTCGACGTCCCCAAAAGATTAAAAAAATAAAAACTAGATTCAATAAATAGTGTTGGGCCCAATTTTTCTTGAATCGGTTTCTTTTGTTTTGAATTTTTTTGACCGTCGGATGGAGACATGTCTTGTATGGTAAGTTAGGAGAGCTAACTCCTACGTCGGTTTGCTAAAATTTAAATCAGTTAGTTGACAAGTTCTTGGAAAGTTAGCGGGTGCGAAATCATCAGAAAAAATTACGTCACTCTGTGTGATTGGTGGTTTGTTGAAACCTAATCAAAATCAGCTGGGCCGCTTATTCTTGGAAAATAAGTAAGGAAGTTTTTGCTAAGACTTGTTAAGATCAACTGGGAGCTAGACCCTAAGAACCAACATGTGTAACCTTTGAAGAAAATTAGCGAAATCGCTTGTAAAGTTCCAAGGGGATTGGATGTAGGTCTACCAAGGAAGGTAAATCGAACAAATATAAATCTTTGTGTTCTCTGTGTGCAATTGTTGCTATGCGTATTTAGTTTTCACTGCATTTCACGTTTAAATTTTATAATACGTGATCATTTTCAAAAGGGACACCTATTTACCCTCCCAGGGTGTACCCAACTACTAACATTTAGCTCAGTTCCAAGACATCAAAAGGCCTTGAGAGATAACTCAGCCTCAAACCTCAGGAGGCCTAGAGTTTTTGCTTGGCCTCGAGGTATCAAAAGGTCTTGAGAGATAATTCGACCCCAACGCTCAGGAGGCCTAGAGCTTCAGCTCGATCCTGAGACATCATGAGGCTTTGAGAGATAACTCAGCTCCAACCCTTAGGAGGCCTAGAGCTTCAACTCGACCTCGAGACATTAGGAAGTCTTGAGAGATAATGGGAGTCAAATCTCAGGAGATCTAGAGCTTTTGCTTGACCCCCACGCATCAAGAGGTCTTGAGAGACAACTCGGCCCCAAACTTTAGGACGCCTAGAGTTTTATCTCGACCTAAAGATATCATAAAGCCTTGAGAGACAACCGGGCCCAAAACCATAGGAGGCCTAGAGTTTTAGCTCGACCCTGAGGTATCAAGAGGCCTTGAGAGATAGCCCGGTCCCAACCCTCAGAAGGCTTGGAGCTTTAACTTGGCCTTGATGCATCAAGCCATCTAGAGCTTGACTCCGAGCAGTGGAGGATAATAGTGTGGCTCACATCACTCGATGAGAGGTCACTTGACAAGACCCCTATAACTGCCACTTAGGGGCCTTAAAGACCAGTAGGCTTGGTCAAATATTTTTCATTGATTCACGAGTAGTGCATCAAATGAAGGAGCCCTATCAGAAGCACGATAGATGCCCTACGAATTGATGCCTACAACCCCAGACACATTAGGAAGCAAATGTTACCCTAAAGATCATGGCCACGTATCATGTGTCCCGTAAAATCCGGATTAGGTGCATGGTTTTGAGGATCCCATGCGTCTTTAAATGTCGCAAATCGGCACCCCTTCTCAAAGGTCACGATATGTTTCATGTCGCAAAAATTGCACCTCCCTAACAGACGAGCAACCATGAGACATATCTTCAACCTTGGCAAAGGGAAAACTCACCGCCCCGGAAGCACTCAAGTGTCTATATACCATGGCCCCCTTAAGGTAAACCCAGAGCGCCCACAACATAGAAAAATCAGCTCTAAAGGCCGTGCAAGTGGCCTAGAGAGGGAGAGAAGCCCATAGTGGGCCACATAGTAGATGCATTCCTCCTACGAGGCCTTCTCGGATAAACTCTGCCTTAGTGAAGACTCCTCTCCCGCCATTCTATCCTCGTTAGGTTGCTCCGGCAAACCATGAGTATCCTCCACAACAAACAAGTCCCCTTTCTCCTTTGACCAAAATGCTTGCTAATTTGACCATCGAAGGGTTCTATCGGGGAACGCCCACACGGGAGAGAACTTTCCTTAAAGGAGGAGTTTGACAAGATCCTCTCACGATGGCTGACACCTTAAGACTACCAAAAGATTTCCTAGCTTCTTCCAAGCATGACAATGGGGCTCTTTCATATTTCCTACAATATCGATATGAATTAAATCAATAATTATATACCAAAATGCATACATTAATGATTCATCAAACAACACTTGTAAGCACTACATTTTGCTGCTAGAACATACTCACACGAGTCATTTATGAGCTTCAACTTTTCAAAGTCCAGATTTGCAGGTGCCTTATACTAGTCAAACATCAAGCTTCGGATGGTCTTTTTGCTTCAATTTTATGTTTTGTGAAAATCAAATGGAATTTTTTCTTGAATATTGGAGGTAAGATCTAGATACTAGAATCATCCTTATTAAAAATATAATTAAAGACAACCCATTTCATTTGCATGAGTCTATCTAACTCGGCTCCAAATTTGTGCGATGTGTCTCAATTTTATGAAAAGTCAAGTTGAGTTCATAGTCTAAAGTTTGACCAATATTTGGCACGGGACGACTAAGTTCGTGATTGTTTTTCTATAATTTTCTATATATTTTTTATTTCTATTTTCTTCTTTTTTAAAAGAAATATTTTTGGTTTTTTTGTTCTGTTTTTTGCTTTTGTCGCTCTGTTTTTTTAATTGTGTTACGATATTAGAGGAGAAATGAGAGAGAGAGAGAGAGTGAGAGAGAGAGAATAGGGGAAAGGTTTACAATTCCGTGAATGAGAGAGAAAGAGAGAGGAGCAGCGACTTTCGACGATGGGGTGGCCAACGGCGGTGGACAACGGCGGGGGCGGTGGACAGCTAGGGAGAGGGAGGAACCAACGTTGCTGGTGGTGGCGTTAGGGTGGACGCCGGCATTGATGGCGAGGGCGCTGCGGCGGCATGCTTCAGATGAAGATGTCATCAAGGTGGCTGGAGACTGCTACAACGGCGACAGTGGTGTTTGTAGTAGGCGGCGATTGGGAAGATGGGATCTATCCCGTAGCTACAGTTGAGGGGGAGCGATAAGAGGAGAGGTGGCGGCTGCACGGGGAGGGGTTGATGGGGATTTCGCTACAGGCGAGGCGACTGGCTCTTCACGGTGGCGTCGTCACGTGGAAGCGGCCAGTGGCGATGTGGGGGGAAGATGGGAGGCGAGGCGGAGGAGGAAGAGGGAAGCGGCTCATTGGGAGGCTCGACGGCTTAGGTGTGACAGCAGTGACGAATGCAGGTATGGGGGGATGGGTATGAGGCAGTGGGGCAACTAGGCTTAATGGGGAAGGAGAAGCGGCATGGCTTGGTGGAGAAGAGAAGAGATGGGTGGGGAAGGAGGACGACAATAACAAGGATGAGGGTTTGTGATGGTGGAGTCCACGGTGGGAAGTCACACGGGACGGCGTCGAGGAAAGGATCGACGGTAACTCCGAAATCACGAATAGGACGGATAACTTGTTACCTCGCACAGCTCGGTCTCACGCCGGACGGTCTCACACCGGGCGACGCTCAATCCTCACAAAGGAGAAAAGAGAGAAGAGGAACACAAGGCAAAACACCTTATGACAAATATCTTCATTCTTCATATAACAACATACGTAACACACCCTTTAGCCTTCCTTTATATAGGAGGAGGCTATAGCAACCACACCCTCAAGCTTTACAAATAACATATATGTCCTTAGCCTAATAAACCAAACCCACCAACCCACTATTAACTTGTGGGTTGAATAAAATTAAAATACAATAACTTTTGACCAACCTTGCCTAATAAAACAAAAAAGAAATAATACATGTAGTAAATTCATGTATTTTACACGCGTACACACTCAATACTTAAATACACACAAGTATCTACTCACGACGCCGAGTCTTCGAGTGAGTCTCCGAGTCACAAGCTCGGTGTCGGGGCAGTGCGGCGTCGGCTCCGAGTAGTGTGCCCGGTGTCCCCACCAACCCTCCCGAGGCGGCTGGAACTCAACTCCGTCGAGTAAGGGGGAACACTACTATGATAGTGCTCCAGCAGATCCGGATCGGGGCGCTGGAGATCTTCCTGGCTGATTCAGGAATCATCTGATGGTGGACGGTCCCGTCAGCGGACAAGGTAGCGTTGGTACTCCTTACTCCGTGTAGTGGTCACATGCTCATCCAGTATCCTCTCAATTCGCTCAGGCGGTGCTCTCGAGGCTTTAGGACGCACAGGGGTGGGCTCACTCTCAATGGGAGGAGAAGGCTCGAAAGGGTCACTAGGAATTACTGTGGGCTCCTTGTAGGCCACTAGGTCTGCCACATTAAAAGTAGAGCTAATCCCATATTCGGGAGGTAAGTCCACAACATAAGTATTGGAGTCAATCCTCCGCAGTATCGAGAAGGGACCATCACTACGGACTTGTAACTTTTTAATAGCTCCCGAGGGGAGTCGTTCGGGTTGGACCCGCACCATAACCAAGTCATCTTCTTGAAATTTATGGTGACACCTATGCGAATCAGCTGACTCATGCAGACTCTTGACGTGCTGTGCAAACTCTTCGGCTGACTTGGACATTCTAGACTCGAGGGAAAGGTTGGGTAGGGTGGACCCAGGGGCAAGCTCAATAGCATGTTGTACATCACTCATGGGAGGGAGTTGAGAAGGTAAGTCCTCGGGGACGAGGTATTGGAAGTCCGACAGGATGGCCAGGTCTTCAGTTGGGACTGAGACTCGAGACTCCTCGGGTGTGATGGTGACGTCAACAGCCAAAACAGGAGCTGGTACTCCCTGCTCCGTGTAGTGGTCACCTGCTCATCCAGTATCCTCTCAATTCGCTCGCGCAGTGCTCTCGAGGCTGTGGGATGCACAGGGGTGGGCTCACTCTCAATAGGAGGAGAAGGCTCGAAAGGGTCACTAGGAATCGCTGTGGGTTCCTTGTAGGCCACTAGGTTTGCCACATTAAAAGTAGAGCTAATCCCATATTCGGGAGGTAAGTCCACAACATAAGCATTTGAGTCAATCCTCTGCAGTATCGGGAAGGGACCATCACTACGGACTTGCAACTTTTTAATGGCTCCCAAGGGGAGTCGTTTGGGTTGGACCCGCACCATAACCAAGTCATCTTCTTGAAATTCATGGAGACACCTATGCGAATCAGCAGACTCATGCAGACTCTTGACGTGCTGTGCAAACTCTTCGACTGACTTAGACATTCTAGACTCGAGGGGAAGGTTGGGTAGGGTGGACCCAGGGGCAAGCTCAATAGCGTGTTGTACATCACGCATGGGAGGGAGTTGAGAAGGCAAGTCCTCGGGGATGAGGTCTTGGAAGTCCGGCAGGATGGCCGGGTCTTCAGTTGGGACTGAGACTCGAGACTCCTCGGGTGTGATGGTGACGTCAACAGTCAAAACAGGAGCTGGTACTCCCTGCTCCGTGTAGTGGTCACCTGCTCATCCAGTATCCTCTCAATTCGCTCGCGCGGTGCTCTCGAGGCTGTGGGACACGTAGGGGTGGGCTCACTCTCAATGGGAGGAGAAGGCTCGAAAGGGTCACTAAGAATCGCTGTGGGTTCCTTGTAGGCCACTAGGTCTGCCACATTAAAAGTAGAGCTAATCCCATATTCGAGAGGTAAGTCCACAACATAAGCATTGGAGTCAATCATTCGCAGTATCGGGAAGGGACCATCACTACGGACTTGTAACTTTTTAATGGCTCCCGAGGGGAGTCGTTCGGGTTGGACCCGCACTATAACCAAGTCATCTTCTTGAAATTCATGGTGACGCCTATGCGAATCAGCTGACTCATGCAGACTCTTGACGTGCTGTGCAAACTCTTCGACTGACTTGGACATTCTAGACTCGAGGGGAAGGTTAGGTAGGGTGGGCCCAGGGGCGAGCTCAATAGCGTGTTGTACATCACGCATGGGAGGGAGTTGAGAAGGCAAGTCCTCGGGGATGAGGTCTTGGAAGTCCGACAGGATGGTTGGGTCTTCAGTTGGGACTGAGACTCGAGACTCCTCGGGTGTGATGGTGACGTCAACAGCCAAAACAGGCCGTGTAGTGGTCACCTGCTCATCCGGTATCCTCTCAATTCGCTCGCGCGGTGCTCTCGAGGCTGTGGGACACACAAGGGTGGGCTCACTCTCAATGGGAGGAGAAGGCTCGAAAGGGTCACTAGGAATCGCTGTGGGTTCCTTGTAGGCCACTAGGTCTGCCACATTAAAAGTAGAGCTAATCCCATATTCGGGAGATAAGTCCACAACATAAGCATTGGAGTCAATCCTCCGCAGTATCGGGAAGGGACCATCACTACGGACTTGTAACTTTTTAATGGCTCCCGAGGGGAGTCGTTCGGGTTGGACCCGCACCATAACCAAGTCATCTTCTTGAAATTCATGGTGACGCCTATGCGAATCAGCTAACTCATGCAGACTCTTGACGTGCTGTGCAAACTCTTCGGCTGACTTGGACATTCTAGACTCGAGGGGAAGGTTGGGTAGGGTGGACCCAGGGGCAATCTCAATAGCGTGTTGTACATCACGCTTGGGAGGGAGTTGAGAAGGCAAGTCCTCGGGGATGCGGCGACGTGGAAATGGATCGACATATTTTACGGAATATTCTCCTCCGTCGACGGCAGTAAATTAAAGGGGTATAACCGCAACATTTATGTCTAAACGAAGGATATTCATGATAATATACTCAGACGAGGGATATGTTTGATAAAACCAAATTTTACGGAGGTATATATATGCAAAAAGCCCTAAACTTTAACGTGGCATCATTGCGCGATCTCGAGCTCAACCCCGTATCTTTAAAATTTTAAAAGAGCATAGATGTCAATTGTGAAGAGTAAAGATCAATGAAATATTACAAAATTTTAAGATCAATTTATTTAACCATGTTATTATTATTTCGAGCACGAGTGGACATAGTTCCTGGGCCTGTACGAGACAAGTGGGGACCACTGGCCTACTTGATAAGGGACCTATTTGTTTATTATTGAAACTTGCAGATGGAGCTGAGGCTATTTGGAAGACAAGTCGTTCACCAGTAGGTAGCATGTTGCTGGGCCAGAACAATGGGGGCAAGGAGAGATGAACTTGGTACGAGTGACAAAGAGGCCGCGCGTCTAGGCTAAGACTAACGTGAACGAGCGAGTTGCCTTTCAAATATCTTATGGTGAGAACCCGAGTGGTCCATGGCACGGGGACCAACATTCCACGGGCCTTGGATTCGAACGTGACCTTTGAGTGGCGCTAGGTGCCCTCAAAGTTGTAGTTGTTGTTTCCTTTTCATTTGATAAATGGATCACCAACCTTCCTTCAAAACTTGTGTCTTTATCGAACTCTGTGGAGTTGATATTAGTTGTTTATGATTTTTAGGGCGCATTTGAAAATAATTGTATTGGGTGGATTTTTTGCCCCCCAAAATCTCTCATAGAGAAAAGAATTATCTTTTAAATAATCTTTACAGATTTTAAATTCTCATTTTTTTTATTCTTATCTCTAATTTACTATTAAAATTTCACAAATTTGCGTTATTTAGAGATTTCTCTGCGACCTAAATTATCCATCGCAAAAAAAATTGTGATGGATTTAAATATGTCACAAATTATATCGCAAATTAGTGTGAGATTTAGGGGATATTTCATCCGTCGCAAATATTCAGCTACGCCATTTTATAGATGGATTATTAACGACGTCGATAATCCGTCGCAAATAAGGGTTCACTGAATTACGATATGCATTACTTGCATTTGTCAATCATGAATAGGTATCACCAAGGTAACATACAATTTGTTAAAACTTTGATTTAATGACACGTTTTATCTCAATGAACTTTTCAAATATAAATTATAATATATTAAAACAATCTTTATAATATTCATCAAGCCAACCATTGTTGATTCCATCGCCTGAGATTTTGATGACTCTATCAACCACCTGTATATATACATGGATAATATTTCTTTCGCAATTTTTTCACTTAATTTTATATATACTTTTTATCTCAATTGAGACTTCTTTCTCTCAAATTAATTTTGTTCCGAGTCTTGACTCGGCAACATTGGGTATCACAAATATCACATGTGCAAAAATATATGTATTCGTCAAGTTCAGTGCAATGGCTATCTCACTGCAAGAAAAATTGATATTAGCGATAGAATTTTTCGACGGATTTATTTTCATCAGAATAGTCGTCGTAATTTTGGACATATTAAATTTCGTCGGAACTTGCATCGATATTTTCGACAGATAAATATATGTGAGAAAATTTGTCGAAATTGCGGACGGATATTCGGACGGAAAAGTTTCCGTCGACACATTCGGCGTCACAAATTACACCCTTAGCGCTGTTTGTCACCTTTGATATAAATGTGTCAAATTATTTCTGATAGATCGTAGGTTAGTCGGAAATACGTATTTCTGACTGAAATTTTTTTCATCAAAAATCTATTTGTCCCCCTGACTAACCTATTTATCACCCTTAACGACCTATTTGACATCTTTAACGAGTTATTTGTCACCTTTACCAAATTATTTATCACATATTTATCGTTATATGCGAAATTATTTTCGACAGTCTTGTGTGTTGGAAATACCACCTTTTCTTGTGGTGTCCGGTATTCAAGATCTTTGATTGATGTCTCACCAGAAAAAAAGAGATTTTGTAGGACATGAGACAATTAATGATCTAACAATTAGACCATGCTCATGTCATTAGACATTTGTGATATGCAGTACGTATTTCTCATTCAAAAAATTGACCAGACGAGTTCTTAAAAAAAACCGTAGATCGTGAAGGATATGTGATTCGACCGTCAGATCGTGTTCTTATATTTTTTTATGAAGAAAATAAATATTACTAACAAGTATTAACGAAACTAATCTAAATACTTGTTATTAGAAATAGCAAAAGCACAATTTTTTATCTTTTTTTCTGAAGCAATAAGCAATCTTTGTTCTATCTGAATTAAGATCTATGAATATATGCTTGGATAGTCTTCTCGTTGATATTGCTCAATAAGTTCGACGAGAAATAGAGAAATTATGTTACAATACGAGCGCTCAGAAAACATTATCAAGAATTTCGCAGAAAGTTTGTTCTCAAATCGAGGGAGCTGAGACCTATAATTTGCCAAAAAGGTCAACCAGGAAGCATCTTAGAAGATTTAAACGAAAGCCCATATTTGAGCGTTTAAAACACAGAAAGTCATTCTGACCCTACAAATTATTTCTGATGAAAGTTTTCTCTTCCCTTGGGTGGTGATTGGAGGTGGTCATGAAGCAACCCATGTCACGTTAATGACAAGTCATCGTGCCGGCCGGGAAATCTGAGGCAAAATTCTCTCACAAGTTAAACTTTCATTTTGTGGTTTCTAGCTGAGATCGACATTTGGATAAAAGAATGTTTCTTGGAGAAATATGGCAAGACCATATATAACACCTCCTCAGGTCGTGTTGTATACGTAATCCCATCTGTTTTATATATATCGTTCCCATTTGCCTGAGAAGGGCTGTTGTCATAACTCACCCCCCCCCCTTCTTTCTGGGCAGATTCTTCGGGAGGAGATTGGTGGTGTGAAAGGTCATTCTGGACCAATCCATGCACGTACTGGGTTTCAATGCAGACGGCAGATTAAGGTTATATTCGTGTCCCGTTCTTCACATCATTCAACATACATAGTTTGAGTGCTCAGGGAACCGCCCTCGTTGACACGGTGAAGTCTTGCCTCTGTGCACTCTTTAAAATCGCTTAAGATTATCTTGACGATAAGTTAGGATAAATTATCCGAGGTGAATTCGAGTGACTTATTCCTTAGATTTTCACTTTTTAAGTTAGATAACTTGCTCTCACGTACCTTCGTTGAACATGTTGTTAGTCGACATATATACACCTCTTTGCCAATTGACTCAGTTGGGTTTGGATCGTAGACGGTTGATATCGTTTCGACTGCTCGTCGCAGTCTCACCGAGTGCGACGCCCGTGTCACTGCATGGAACGTGCAGCCCACGACTCTAAATGATATGTCGCATTTCTTAAACCAGTAACATCGGCTTCACACCTTGGGTATTTGCACACTCGACTGTGCAGTATGATTTTTTTATTTTTTTAAAAAAAATATCTTGACTTTTGAACTCACTCGACCCATTCTTTTACATAAGATGCACTTTCATGCTTAATTTGTACGGGTGTGTAGGTTGACAAGTCTAATTAAAAATCGACATAAAATTTTAAATTTTAATAAAATTAAGACGTACAATTATGTGGGTGTGTGCAGCACAAGACTCTTCCTAGACTGACATCATTAACATTTGGAAAGTTTGCATTCTTCGGTACAGTGTTGTGGCCCGTTTATCTTTGGACCTTCATTTCAAGAGAGAGGTTTAAAGGGTGCCGGACCGTGGGCTGATGGAGTTTTTTTGTGCCGGCATGGGCCACCTAACTGGGAATGAGGGGAGAGAAACCTTTGCCGTTGGAATGAAATTAACAAGACTTTCGAGCGTTTATGGTTCCAGAGTTGGAAGGGCCCTATTGCTGACGATGAAAACCACCCGGTGGACCTTCGGTCGAGGTCTCTCAGTATTTTTTAAGTTTCTATTATTAGTCTAGATTTTAATTTAATGTATAAATAAATATAAAAGATGCGAAATTATCTTTGAAATTATGTATCCCGAATGATCTTAAGATTTAATAGAATTAATGCGAGTTTAATTAGAAAGTTGAAAATATCTAGAATCTAAATCTTTCTTCCCTATATATGTGCATAAAGAAACAAAGAAAATCTAAGAGTGTAAGTTTAAATTTGATGAATTTTTGCTCTGACGTTATCCTTTCATATGTATAATGTTTAGTGCACACTTGGGGTCTAATTACACACTCCGTACGTACACTCGACAAACTTTTTTTTTTTTGAATCTTTTGTGACGTGAGACCTAAGTCACCGTAACTTGTGGTGCAAGACACACCCCCATCTGATGATCCAAAAAAAATCTTAAAAAATTATATTTAATGAATAGTGTTGGGCTCGATTTATCTTGAATCTGCTCTTTTTGTTTTAGATTCTTTTGGGTCGTCGGACGAGGGTGTGCATTGTACCACAAGATAAGGTGACTAGGGCTTAACGTCACAATTTTTTTTTAAAAAAAAAGTTTACTTAGTGCACACCCTGGGTGAAAAGTTGCCCGGGTGTGTACTAAGCATTTCTCCTTTCGTATTTCAAAATTACTACTTAAGTTATATTAAAATTATATGGATATATAATATTCACGTGAGTAGTTCTAGTTTTACGGGTCACAGGTAGGGATGTCAAAAATACTCGCAAACCCGATTACCCGCATTACCCGCATTACCCGACCCGTGATGGGTCGGGTAATACCCGAATAAACGGCTATGGATTCGGGTTCGGATACATTTAAAATACCTGTTTTATATTCGGATAGGGTATGAATTTAGTGCACCCAAACCCGTACCCGATCCGAACCCGCTCTTAATAACTTATTGTGCATGTTAGGCCTATGATTTTGACATGAACCCAATCCGTTGCCCGTCTTGTTAAGTTTGTGAGTTTAGACTTCTTGCTAAAATTATAAGGACGTTTTTATAAAACATAAAAATTACTTTAGAAAGTGTGGACGTATAAAATTGTACGTTCATATGTCCCACTGAGCCCCGCATTAACGCCAAAGCCAAAGAGAGAAGACTCCGGGAGACTGGCCACCCAGGGCCCCGGAGGAATACTATCGTCCGGCAAATCCCCATATTTGCACGGGCGCATCAAGAGACCGAGAAAACACAGGATGCCCTCCTGAATTGATACACTGCTATGGACCCTCCCCCTCGGGTCCCTAACGGTGAAGAAACATCCCAAAGAATGCACAACTTAAGTTCCTGAATCAAGAGCCGGTGCCCCTTTCAACGGCACGCTCCAAACGGCCTCAGCGGCACACCCTGAAGTGCCCCAGCGGCACGCCCTGAGGTGCCCCAGCGGCACGCTGCCAGCTTCCCCAGCGGCACGCTCTATGGGAGTGCTCCCAGCGGCACGCCTTCTTGGTGCCTTCCAGCGGCACACCCCTTGGAAGCCTCCAGCGGCACGCTCCAAACAGCCCCAACGCCCTCTCAGCGGCACAGCCTCCAAGCCCTCAGCGGCACGACCCCTCAGCCCTCAGCGGCACAGCGTTGGATCCCCCTGAACGGCACACACCAGTAGAAGATACAACGGTCAATAGGCAGATCTATTGGGGCGCAGCGTGGTCATTTCGACGCCAGCTACCGACCTGCCTGGGTGTCGCCCTCTGGCTGGAGGAGGGAGATCTCCACCTGACGAGAAAGATACCGAAGTCAACCTCGGATGGCAGTGCCATCATGAGGTTGGCCTCGTCAACAGCCCACGTATAAAAGGCTTCCATACAGAAAGGAAAAGAAGAGGCTGCATGCGAAGACACCCGTTCGAAGAGAGCACCAGAGAAGAAGAAGAAGAGAAGAAGAAGAGAAGGAGAAGAAGGTAGAGAAGTGTGGAGAGATTGAGAGGGAGTGATCCACCTGTATGGGGGGAGAGAAGGAATGGGGTGAAGGGAGGCACCCTCCCTCGTTCCAACTCTCCCCCGGCATTGTTTTCTCTCGCTCCTTTTTTTTCTTCTTTTCTTTATTTCTCAGTTTTCATCTTCCCCTATCACAGTTTTTTTTTGTTTCTGCAGTATATTATAGTTGGCCTTCAGGCCATGCTCTTTGTCATCTTAAGTCGATCATGAATGAAATATACTTTGGCTTTGCCTTCGTTTGTTACATTTGCTGATTTCTTCTTACTGTTGGTCTGTGAGTTTGGCGTCCGCCTCCAGCCCTCCAACTTCTTGCTTGATCTCACCTCCCATGGCATGGGTCTACTTGATTGAAAGGTTCAGCTCTTGGCTTGGTGGGGCAGGGCTGCCCTCTTTCCCCCCCTTCTAGTGGCTTTCCTTAGTGTGACGAACCCTGACTTTCACCATGCGTGTCTGTGGGATTCTCCTCTCCTCTTGGCACTTTGGATCCCCTCAATGCCTGGAGCATCCCTCTTGCCCTCCAACGGCACATCTTCCTGGGTCTGCTCAGCGGCACGGTCCTCCCTGGGTCCGCTCAGCGGCACGACCCTCCTTGAGTTTGCCCAGCAGCACACTCTCCCTGGGTTTGCTCAGCGGTACCCCCTTTTTTTTTCATTCGTCTACCTGGCGGCACACTCCCTTCATCTGCCAGCGGTACACCCTTGGCTGCCTCAACGGCACACCTCCTCTATTGGTCTGCCCAGCGGCACACCCTTGGATTGTCAGCGTGGCACCCCTTGGCCATCATTTCTCCGGTGTACTCATAGCTTGCCTCAGTCTACTGGTTCCTCGTTCGGCGTTTTCTCCGAGTTTTCCGAAGTTTTCCCTAAGGTGGCTACCCAGGCACCCACCTCAGTTGTCGGTTCATGTCACTCCCTGTGGACATGTCCCTTGTATTCCCTTACCGTCCGGGTTAAGGGGAGATGCTGCCGAATTTTCATCAGGAATAACAATAAATTTAAAGGATGAAAGAAGCAGCAAATAGACGGACTAAACGGCAATGAGACACTCTAATCAACAAAAAAGGACTGCACAAAATTCAAGGAATTGAACTGAACAAGACTTCAAGAATTGCATCGCTAAATATAACTTGGGACTCAATCTCACGATAGGAAACTGAAAGCTTAACCATATAAGATTCTTCATCATGAACTGAACAAGGGACCCTCTCTCGAACCCTGGCCCGCTCTTTGAACATCATATTTTGCTTGGTTTTACTCTCCATTCCGCCCAGCGGTACGCTCCCACCTCCCTCCAGTGGTCAGCGATACACCCTTCAGCGATACACCCTTCAGCGGTACGCCTACCTCCAACTCTCAGCAGCACACTCCAAATCACCTTCCAGCGGCACGACCTCGCCCCTTACATGAATATGCATTGCACCGATACGACATGCGTTACACTGATATAGCCCCCAGGCTGCACTGACTATGCCTAGCATTGCACTGGCTTCGTCCCCTTGCACGAACATGCGTTGCACCGATACAGCCCCCAGGCTGCACTGACTATGCCTAGCATTGCACTGGCTTCGTCCCCTTGCATGAACATGCGTTGCACCGATACAGCCCCCAGGCTGCACTGACTATGCCTAGCATTGCACTGGCTTCGTCCTCTTGCATGAGCATGCGTTGCACCGATACAGCCCCCAGGCTGCACTGACTATGCCTAGCATTGCACTGGCTTCGTCCCCTTGCATGAGCATGCATTGCACTGACTCAGCCCCTAGGTCGTACTGACTATGTCTAGTATTACACTAGCTTCGTCCCCTTGCATGAACATGCATTGCACTGACTCAGCCCCCAGGCCGCACTGACTATGCCTAGCATCGCACTGGCTTCGTCCCCCTGCATGAGCATGCATTGCACTGACTCGCCCCCCCCAGGCTGCACTGAATACGCCTAGCATCGTACTGGTCTCGTCTCCTTCATGGCCTGAATGTTACACCGGACCTGCCCCTTTTGCGCCTCTTACCCCCCAGCGATACGCTCCCACCTGCCTCCAGTGGCACGCCTCAGTTCTCCCCTTTGCCTTCAGCGGTACGCCCCCAGATCCTTCAGCGGTGCGCTCTCAGCTCTCTAGCGGCACGCTTCCTAATCCTTCAGCGGCACACTCCTAATTCAGCCTTCAGCGGTACACTCCATCATTTCTCCAATGAACATGTATGTATGTACAAAAAAAAGAGTATAATAAAAGGAAAAATAAACAATAATAATAGTGATAAAACAAAAAGGGGCGGGGGGTAATTCCAATCAAATAGTAAGCAAAGAGAAGCTAACAAAAGGAAGTGATGCTAATAAATGAGCAGTAATGATACATGTCACTCAAGGCAACTTACGAACATAACGACATGGTCTTCGTCTCCCCTTTTTGGATTCCGAATCCGGGAATATTGATGATGCTCTCGTAAGCCGACCTTCACCCTCGGGAGTCCTCTCTCGTCATGGTGACCGCTCGGCCTTACCTCGGGCCAATATCTCATCAGGGTCCCCTCCCTCACCGGGATCTGACTTTCCTCCCTGTATTAAAATTGTCATCCCTCGGCAGACATTCGCACGGATTCGTCTCCCGTTATCATCTTGTTTTCCGTATGAACTTTTGTCCAAACATGGAATGGTCCATCGGTGACCGACATAATCCGAGTATTCATCCCCTCACCTCGGGCTCACCGCATAGCCCGGCTACCTTCTTCTTCCTACTTTGATTAGTATTTCTTTCGGTCGTGGAGCCCTTACTTCTGATAATTAATCAAGGGTATTCTCCCGTATGGGGGATGTAAATGACGCTGTGACCTTTATGGCACGGCGGGCCTTGGTCCCGACCTGAACCACATAATCGCCTGATTGAGTCAGATCGAGCGCGCCATGGGCTCTTCAGAGCCCCAATAAATCGTCACTCTGTGACTGGCACGCCCACGCACTTAAATAAATGAACGACATAATGAGTGAAAAATAAGCGCGTCCACATAAAGGAAAGAATTGACCGGATATCTTTTTTTCTAATTCTCATAAATCTCACATTTCTTTGGACGTGAATGTGGACTCATGCTTTATGGACGGATACGGATATCCGCGGATATATCCATACCCGTGACGGATATACCCGTATCCATACCTGCAAAAATAATAGGGTACTATCCAGGTATGATATTAGTAAAATTTTCACGGATAAGATATGGTATTGGTCTACCCGAGTCGAACCCGATCCATTGAGTTCCCTAGTCACAGGTCAACCCGAATGGTCAAACTATTGACCCGTGACTCATTATCTTAGCCTTGACCGGGTTGACCTGTGACTCATTAACCTATCTGGATAAAGACCCGAGTTGAATTTTAAAACATTTATGAGCATATCTGGATTAACCCAGGTCGGATTTTAAAATATTTATGAAGCATACCTTTTGAAGAGGTACAAATTTGGGTGTCTCATTTAAGGTATTATCTCCGTTACGCCCGAGAGTGGCTAGGCTTTTATTCTTTATGCTGGTAAAAGGACCCTCAAAGGAGAAGGCTTGGGTCTTATAAGCACATGACAATCTTTATAGTTTCTAATATGTGATCTTGTGAACCCCATTCTTAGGCCTCTACACTAGCCTACCAAAGGTGGACTTTTGTGCTTATTGGGTCGAGCCTTCCCATAGACGGGGCCAATGAAGACGTACAAATTTGGGTGTCTCCTTTGAGGTATTATCTCCGCTATGTCCGAGGGTTACTAGAGTTTTATTCTTTTTTACTGGTAAAAAGACTCTCAAAAGAGAAGACTTGAACTTTACTTATATGCACATGCCTATATTTGTAGTTTTCAATATGGGATCTTGTGAGCCCCCTTCTTAGACCTCTACACCTCTCTTGGAGGATATCACATTCTTCCTTAGAGGTGGTCAGATTACCAACAAGGCTGAGTACCTCCATTGATAACCTCATGTAGATCCAAGCACATACGAACTTGTCACTGCTATTAGAATAGTCCCGTATTAAAAATGGGCTGAAATATAAGTGCTTATATTAGTGGAGCTCTCTCCACTCAATACCTTAAGGTTTTATGTTGCATGACCTAATCTAATAAATCCTAATAAGATATCACATCTCATGATTATGATATGAGCTGTGCGCCCTCTATTTGTTATAGTCAACATGAAAAAACTTAAATCTATCTGAATGGTGAGGGGATGTGCTATAATAATCTCATATTAGAAATGGGTTAAAATATAATGTGCCTATATTAATGGAGTCCTTTTGAGAGGAGAGCATGCTAAGGAAGCTAAAATATAATGTGCTTATATGAATGGAGTCCTCTTGGAAGGAGAGCATGCTAAGGAGTCGGGCCGGGCTTAGCCGGTGATGCCGGCCTGACTCTCAATCAAATTGTGCATTTGCATGCGCCATGAGACATAGTTTGTCGAGTCAAGGTTTAGCGACACAAAGTTGGTGACGTTTGGAATAGAGAGGTAAGGGTTGGCATCGCTATTTGCGGGAATGGCCATGCATGACTAGACGAAGATCATTAATTTGCAGCAAGGGAAGGAGGGGATGAAAGGATCAATGCTCTGATACCATGAGAATGGATGAGAATATATATATAGGAAGAGCTCGGCAAGCTACAGAGAGATGTGTTTTGGACTTTCCTATTTTCTTGGTGATTCGTTGGATCTGCTGCAACGTTATTTTTGGATTGCCTCTCAATATATAATGATGGAGTTTGTGGAGATGTTAACGGAGATCACGAGAATCTTTGCTTTGATCTTTATCATTTGTTGGTAGTAGATGATAAGTTCTTCACTACTACTGCAGAAATGCTATATTCTCGGTCAACGATGGCTTCAACTCCATGCTAGCTTACACCTTCCTCTTTAGGATTAAATCTTCATTTCAGCTATCATTTTTCGATAGAATTCAACAACTAATTAACGAAGATCTTTATTTCACGGTTTAAGATTGAACCCAACTCAATCTAATTTTAGTTTTTGAGTTGTCAGCTCACAAAATTTTACACAAGTACTCGTGTCTGAGCTACTAGAACTAAATTCGAGTAAAAGATTGTTTGTAAAATTTTTGAACACCATCCGGCGACAGACATGATGACGGTTGACTATAGAGAATCTGCTCTGCAAGACTAGACCCGCAACTGATTGGAATGCGGCACATTTATAAACTGAAACCTGCAAATTGGCGTTGTTATTACGAGAATCTATAAGTTCACATATCAGAGATCGGTAAATTTTTTTGTTTTGCCTCTACTTTTTTTTTTATTGATATAGAGAAAGGAAAACACAACCGACGGGGCATACCCCTGAAAAACATGAGGGCATTTAAACCCTGACATCATAAAGCTCAAGATGCTTTGGTCTACGACGATTTTTCCTTTTGTTCCTACAGACAAGCTGAAAGGGAGCATCATTCTCCGTGACTTGCTCATCAACCGAGTCATCCATCTCACTTGGCGCACAGTTGGAGGGGTGACCATCCTGCTGCGGCGTAAGTGCAGGGGGGCCAATAGACGGGCCAACCCCACCAATAGCCTGCCAAGGGATAGCAGGGGTTTGGGAAGCATCGCAGGGTTGCACCACTGGGGGAGACGGGGCCAAGGCAGCGGCAGTAGTGGAGGACGGAGCTCGACTAGAGAACCCAGGTCGAGAGAAAATTGGATGAGCGTTCAATTCATCCCTCGTAGCACGCAGAGCGGCAAAACAAGCTAGACGATCTTGCGCTCGCGACAGGAGAAAGGACCCAATAGCAGGAGCAGCGATGCCTCCAGAAACAGCAACAACAGAAGCGGCGACGTCTGGAGGACCAGCAGCAGACATGACGTCGACGCTAGGAGTTGAGGGGTCAACCCCTTCAGAATCAGCAGCAGGTGCGTCGACGCCACCAGAACCAACAGCATCCGGTGCATCAACACTAAGAAAAAGGGGGGCAGAGCCTTCAGAAACCAGTGCCTTTACGCCGCCAGAAGCAGAACCAGCAGGAGTGTCGACGCCATCTGCAGCATTAGGGACATCGTGAACGCCAAGTGGAGCAGAAACGGCCATCTGACTACGACGGAAGGGGCCCGAGGCACCAGCAGCAGAACTACCAAGGATTGGGGGTGTATCGACGCCAGCCCCACCAAGAGAGCAGACTGCAGCCGGAATGTCGATGCCAACCGCTGGGATGTGCACCGGATCACATGTAGCAGCAGGGGCTGGAGCAGTATTAGTAGCCACGGGAGCAGCGGGGGCGGAGCTGGAACATGCAGTCGAAGAGGCAGCAACAGGGCGCCAAGACTGCTTAGGCTTTGGCGGGGCAGCAGGCCGGGCTGGGACCAGGTCACCTACTGGAGGATGGAAATCAGGCGAATCAGCACCAGCCGCAGGGGCAGCAGGGCCAGCACCTTTCTTTTTGCACTTCGGTGGAAGATGGCCGAGTCTTCTGCATGAAGAACAGAAAAACGGGGGAGCTGGAAACACAAGGGGCTGCCAAGCACCCCCGCCAGCACCAAAACCAATCCAGACCCGGCGAGGAAGATCCTTGGAGACATTAAGCTGAATGCAGACCCGAGCAGCATGGGTACGAGTTAAACACAAAGTGTTGCGATCCACCTGCAACACCCACTACAAGAAAAATCGCGGATAGCGACCGACCTAGCGGTCGCTATTCAGTCGTAGATCGGTCGCAAATATACATTGCGACCGAACAGATACTATCTAGCGACCGAATATGTCGGTCGCTATATAATAGTCGCTATATAGCGACCGACATAATTCGGTCGCAGTATCAGTCGTTACCAGAGACCGATTATAATCGGTCGCCTGTCCGGTCGCTAATAATTCGGTCGCCATTCAGTCTCTATTCGGTCGCTACATTTGTTGTATTTTAAAAAATAAAATTAACCTATCGGATTAAGTCGGTCTCAATTCGGTCGCTATTCGGTCGCTAATTATGTTGTATTTTTAAAAAATAAAATTAACCTATCGGATTTATTCGGTCTCAATTCGGTCGCCGGTCGGTCGCTAAATTTGTTGTATTTTTAAAAATAAAATTAAACTATCGGATTGATTCGGTGGCTAGTCGGTCGCCAGTCGGTCGCCAAGTATAATTATTTAATAAAAGAAATATAACGTATAGTCGCTATTCGGTCGCAATTCAGTCTCCATGCGGTCGCTAATTTTGCATTATTTTTTTTTAAAAATTTATTTAAACTGATAAATAAATTACCTGATAAATAACAAATTCATAACATAAATATAAAATCAACTACACAGACAACAATATCGACAAATCTCAAATTCATCACATACAAACACCTGATAAATAACAATTTCATAAAACAATAATAAATCAACTACACGGATCACAATCTCCACGAACCTCAAATTACACACAATTAAAATAAAATCACAAATTAATCATACATCCATAATAATAAAATGACAACATACACAACTAAAATAAAATCACAAATCCTCCACATATGTCTCATCCTGGTCGTCGTCTCGTCCAACATCATCCTGGTCGTCGTCTCGTCCAACATCTCGCGACGGATGATCATGTATATCATTTAAAAAAATTATAATCAAATCCTTAATAAAGAAATCAAGCATTAACAAGACTTAATAAAGAAATCAAGCATTAACAAGAGTATGCCAATAGTTTAAGCCAGCTCATTTTCATATATATAAATACACACACACAATATAAGTTCAAATTTCATCTTGTATTTTAAAAATGAAGTTTGAGCGCCGAGCTCAAACCGGGCATCCGATTTGGATTCCGTCAGTTCTGACAAGTCACTTTCATCTCCCCGGTCGTATTGGAATGATCGGCACGGCCATCCGACCGGTATTTCGAATTTTAGACCCCCGGACCCGTCCTAACAGTTCATTTGAACTAAGTGTATTTTAAAAATGAAGTTTGAGCGCCGAGC
Organism: Amorphophallus konjac; assembly: GCA_022559845.1. Classification (NCBI taxonomy): domain Eukaryota; kingdom Viridiplantae; phylum Streptophyta; class Magnoliopsida; order Alismatales; family Araceae; genus Amorphophallus; species Amorphophallus konjac. The sequence goes on from JAHNEJ010001060.1 coordinate 162,653, forward strand.
TCAAACCGGGCATCCGATTTGGATTCCGTCAGTTCTGACAAGTCACTTTCATCTCCCCGGTCGTATTGGAATGATCGGCACGGCCATCCGACCGGTATTTCGAATTTTAGAACCAAATGCCCCGTCCTAACAGTTCATTTGAACTAAGTGTATTTTAAAAATGAAGTTTGAGCGCCGAGCTCAAACCGGGCATCCGATTTGGATTCCGTCAGTTCTGACAAGTCACTTTCATCTCCCCGGTCGTATTGGAATGACCGGCACGGCCATCCGACCGGTATTTCAGATTTTAGACCCCCGGACCCGTCCTAACAGTTCATTTGAAATAAGTGTATTTTAAAAATGAAGTTTGAGCGCCGAGCTCAAACCGGGCATCCGATTTGGATTCCGTCAGTTCTGACAAGTCACTTTCATCTCCCCGGTCGTATTGGAATGATCGGCACGGCCATCCGACCGGTATTTCGAATTTTAGACCCCCGGACCCGTCCTAACAGTTCATTTGAACTAAGTGTATTTTAAAAATGAAGTTTGAGCGCCGAGCTCAAACCGGGCATCCGATTTGGATTCCGTCAGTTCTGACAAGTCACTTTCATCTCCCCGGTCGTATTGGAATGATCGGCACGGCCATCCGACCGGTATTTCAGATTTTAGAACCAAATGCCCCGTCCTAACAGTTCATTTGAACTAAGTGTATTTTAAAAATGAAGTTTGAGCGCCGAGCTCAAACCGGGCATCCGATTTGGATTCCGTCAGTTCTGACAAGTCACTTTCATCTCCCCGGTCGTATTGGAATGACCGGCACGGCCATCCGACCGGTATTTCAGATTTTAGACCCCCGGACCCGTCCTAACAGTTCATTTGAAATAAGTGTATTTTAAAAATGAAGTTTGAGCGCCGAGCTCAAACCGGGCATCCGATTTGGATTCCGTCAGTTCTGACAAGTCACTTTCATCTCCCCGGTCGTATTGGAATGATCGGCACGGCCATCCGACCGGTATTTCGAATTTTAGACCCCCGGACCCGTCCTAACAGTTCATTTGAACTAAGTGTATTTTAAAAATGAAGTTTGAGCGCCGAGCTCAAACCGGGCATCCGATTTGGATTCCGTCAGTTCTGACAAGTCACTTTCATCTCCCCGGTCGTATTGGAATGATCGGCACGACCATCCGACCGGTATTTCAGATTTTAGAACCAAATGCCCCGTCCTAACAGTTCATTTGAACTAAGTGTATTTTAAAAATGAAGTTTGAGCGCCGAGCTCAAACCGGGCATCCGATTTGGATTCCGTCAGTTCTGACAAGTCACTTTCATCTCCCCGGTCGTATTGGAATGACCGGCACGGCCATCCGACCGGTATTTCAGATTTTAGACCCCCGGACCCGTCCTAACAGTTCATTTGAAATAAGTGTATTTTAAAAATGAAGTTTGAGCGCCGAGCTCAAACCGGGCATCCGATTTGGATTCCGTCAGTTCTGACAAGTCACTTTCATCTCCCCGGTCGTATTGGAATGATCGGCACGGCCATCCGACCGGTATTTCGAATTTTAGACCCCCGGACCCGTCCTAACAGTTCATTTGAACTAAGTGTATTTTAAAAATGAAGTTTGAGCGCCGAGCTCAAACCGGGCATCCGATTTGGATTCCGTCAGTTCTGACAAGTCACTTTCATCTCCCCGGTCGTATTGGAATGATCGGCACGGCCATCCGACCGGTATTTCAGATTTTAGAACCAAATGCCCCATCCTAACAGTTCATTTGAACTAAGTGTATTTTAAAAATGAAGTTTGAGCGCCGAGCTCAAACCGGGCATCCGATTTGGATTCCGTCAGTTCTGACAAGTCACTTTCATCTCCCCACTGAAAATGAACTTCTTGTAACTTATGACCTATGCTCCTTTGTATGAACTGCCCTTCCTTTGCTTAGAGGTGCTGTTCCTGGCTTCCTGCCATGACAGTTACCAGACTTTGGGGAGATCTTTTCACCTAAATTGGCATATTTTATTCATGTCTACATGTTACTTTCCTTATATTATTCTAGCTTTGGCCCAGGAACTTACCAATGAAATTGGCATGAAAATAAGGGGCTCTAATGTGATGATAAAGATTGATATGGCTAAGGCTTATGATAGGCTTGAATGGGATTTTCTCTTCAATGTTCTTAACAGGTTTGGATTTAATGACCAGTTCATCAGGCTTATTAGAAAAATGGTGCACAATAACTGGTTTTCTATTCTTATAAATGGTACCCCTGCTGGATTCTTCAAATCTTCAAGAGGGGTGCGTCAAGGTGATCCAATTGCTCCCTCACTATTTATCATTGCAGAAGAGGTACTCAGTAGATCTCTGACAAAAGCCTTCCAATGTGGCCTCATAGAATGGTATGCTAGTCCTAGACATTGCCCGAATATTTCACATCTTTTGTTTGCGGATGATACCATCATTTTTTGCAATGGCAATCTTATTTCAATAAGGAATCTCCTTAAGATACTACAAGATTATGAAAGAGCTTCAGGGCAGTCAATAAACACAGGTAAAAGTGGTTTTTTCATACACTCCAGGAATAATAACTCTACTGCCAGGAAAATTCAGGATGTCACTGGTTTTGTTAAACACTCCTTCCCTCATAAGTATCTTGGTTTTCCCCTGATCAAAGGAAGATGCAAGAAAATTCACTACACTGGTATTCTACACAATATTCAGAGGAGGATTTCAGGTTGGAAATGTGGGATGCTCTCCTAGGGAGCAAAACTAGTCCTTATCAAGCATGTCCTGATCTCATTGCCCATATACTTTCTTACATCTTCTTCACTGCATATTGGAACTCACCAAGCTATTGAAAAATCACTTGCCAATTTCTTCTGGGGTTCATCTGATCATGGTCACAGGAAGCACTGGAGAAAATGGAACAAAATCTGCACTCCTATCTCTTAAGGTGGACTGGGTATTATATCACTAAGGAATATGGAAACTCCCTTAAGTGTTAAAATGTTGTGGCAAGCTCTTCATTCAAATTCATTATGGGCCGAGTATTTCAGAGCCAAATATATTAGGAACTGTCCTCTCATCCAGGTTCAGTTTACAAATATGAAGGGTTTTGAAAGGAGAAGGTGGATCACTGCAAAAAATTTAATTATTCAGCATAAGAGGGTCATTATTGGAGATGGCAGCAGGACAAGCTTCTGGTATGACAGATGGATAGGCCAACACACCCTTGCTGATTTTGCATTGGCTGATAACACCATCAACCCTATGCTCTCTGTTCGGGACTTTATTGTACAGATGAATTCAGAAGACACAAATTGGCCTAACAGGTTTTTTACTGAAGAAATTAGCACTGCTTTGAAGCATGTTAAACTCAATCAGGAACATGACCTACCTGCTTGGAGCCTTTCTTCTTCGGGGAACTGTTCAGTCTCATCCACCCAAAAGGCTATTAGCAGGAACCAAGAGACTCAGACTTTCAATCAGTGGACTAGCATTTGGTCACCATGGCTGCCTTCCAAGATCTCCATTCATCTGTGGAAAATTATCAACAAGTGTCTTCCTCTGGATTGCAACATTCAGAAGATAGGGATTCCAATTTGTTCAAAATGCTGCTGCTGCAAGACCCCACAGACTGAAAATTATAACCACTTATTTATTTTCGGTGATTGGGCTTCTTACATATGGACATATTTCAGATCTAAGGGGTTGCAAATTGAAGAAAATTCAGCTACCTCAATGATACTCAACAATTTATGCTCCACTCAGAAAAAATCAATGTTTGGCCTATTTGGTCTAGCTGCTGTCGGAGTTAGTATGTGGGAGATTTGGTGTGCTAGAAATTCAGACAAATATGATGACTCCAAAACTTCCTGCCAGGGTCTCCTCCACAAAATCAGATACAAAGTCAAAGAAATATGTCAGATTTCCTCACTACCCGAAGCCAATCAGGAACATATCAGAATTCTGGATGCTCTAGGAATTCAATTTGCTAAACCAAAGCAGCTTAGAGCTATAGCCATTAAATGGTTTTGCCCTCCTTGGCCTTCTTTAAAACTAAATACTGATGGAGCATCTAAAGCCAATGGTGAATCTGGTGGAGGTGGGGTCATAAGAGATCACCTTGGAAATGTCATCCTAGCTTTCAGCCACTACTATGGATTCTCAAATAGCATCATTGCTGAGGCCCCTGCCCTATTAGATGGAATGAAGTATATCAAAATCACTGGTTCCACAGCAGCAATAATTGAATGTGACTCTCAAACTATTGTCAATATTATCAAAAGGAAAGCCACCTGCCCTTGGTCGATATTGTCCTATGTCAGGGAGATATGGAGCCTCCTTAATCCTGCAGATACCATTAATCACATCTTTAGAGAAGGGAACACTGTGGCTGATTCCTTAGCTTCTTTAGCTTGTAAGTTGAAATGTAATGCATCCTATTCCTCCTCTGAGCTTCCTACTCTCATTAGAGGTGCTGTTAGGCTTGATAAACTGGGTATGCCCAGTGTCCGCTTGATGTAATTTATCTTTACAATTGCTTTTACTCAATAAAATACCCACTGGTGGTTAGGTGGTAGAGTTCTTCTCTCAACCTTTCCACTAGGCAGGGCTTTCACATAAAAAAAAAAGAAGATAGTGAAACCCTTCAGTTTCAGAATGCTATAGGCAGTCTCCATGCATGCATGTGGAAATGACAATGTCTATAAAGCAAATTAAACCTTAAGTCAAAGTTTTGAATTCTTCAGCTAAAATCAATATGTAACTTCTACAGTCCACTGATAGTTTGCAGAGAGTTGAGTTGTTTGAACAAAGATTTATTGTTTTATGAATTTGGCACGTAAACTGTCGGGAGACATGTAATCACCTCTGCACGTGGATTGTGCTAGCTTTCACAGAAAAATTCCACACCTAAGTACATAACCATGCATGACTATGCATAAATCTTTGAAGTCGATTCTGCTGGTTCGGGTGCCGGAGGGGGTGACACAGAGAGAGAGGGATCAGAGAGAGAGAGGGTGCCAGGTGGAACCTTTAATGTTGTAGTCGGCGAGGGTGCGGCCGTCCTCCAGATGCTTCCCGGCGAAGATGAGATGCTGCTGGTTCGGGGAAATGCCCTCCTTGCCCTGGATCTTAGCCTTCACGTTGTCGATCGTGTCCGAGGAGTCGACCTCCAAGGTGAACTGTGCTTTGACCGCAGGGGGAGGGGGGGCTCCGGCGGAGGGGGGCTCGGGCGGGAGGCCGCAGGGGGAGGGGGGCTCGGGCGGAGGTTGGCTCGGGCGGGAGGCCGCAGGGGGAGGGGGGGCTCCGGCGGAGGGGGGCTCGGGCGGGAGGCCGCAGGGGGAGGGGGGCTCGGGCGGGAGGCCGCAGGGGGAGGGGGGGCTCCGGCGGAGGGGGGCGGAGGCCGCAGGGGGAGGGGGGCTCGGGCGGGAGGCCGCAGGGGGAGGGGGGCTCCGGCGGAGGGGGGCGGAGGCCGCAGGGGGAGGGGGGGCTCCGGCGGAAGGGGGCTCGGGCGGGAGGCCGCAGGGGGAGGGGGGCTCTGGCGGGAGGCCGCAGGGGGAGGGGGGGCTCCGGCGGAGGGGGGCTCGGGCGGGAGGGGCGTGGGGGGGCTAGGGCGGAGAGGGGGCCGCAGGGGGAGGGGGCTCGGGCGGGGGCTCGGGCGGGAGGGCTCGGGCGGGAGGGGGGGCTCGGGCGGAGAGGGGCTCGGGCGGGCGGGGGCCGCAGTGGGGAGTATAACGGGATCAGCGACTGATTCGAGACCGAAGTAAATTCGGTCGCAAGAACAGCGACCGATTGGAGACCGAACTAAATTCGGTCGCCAAAACGGTCTCACATATGCGACCGATTATTTCGGTCGCCGAATTGGTCTCTATTTGGGACCGACTAGCGACCGATTTAATCGGTCTCTAAGTCGGTCGCTATAGCCACTTTTTCTTGTAGTGACCGGCCCAACACTGCCAGCTATGGAGCGAATCATGGCATCATTATAAAAATTAGCAGGAAGCCCAGGCAGCTCCATCCAAACAGGGACATAAGGCGAGTCAGCATCCGGTGTGAATTCCATCGATCACTTGGAGAACCAGAAAGGTTTTCCTTTGACAAGTAATGAGCCTTTAAGCAGAACAAGCATGAAATCCTCACTGTTCTGAAACCGGAATAACAGATGGCGACCATCAAGGCCGCTAAGGAAGAAATCTTGCTTGAAGGGGAAACGCTGAGCAAAGTGTTGCCTAATCTCCTGATGGGCCGGCCTGTCCAAGGGTGTCTTGGCAACAATGGCAAACTCCAAAGGCTTGCAAGACAACTGGATCTCAGCTGGAGAGAAAAAAACCGCTGGCTCCCCAAGGTCTGTGGATGCAGGAGGATGGATGCACAGGGGGACAGACAGGGAAGGAGCAGATTTAAGGAGAACCTGAGCGAAGGAAGGAGCCGCAGCCACAGAAGTAGATCCACCCAAATCCTTGATAGCAGATGACAGAGGAGGAGCTGGCCATGGAGCAGGCGCAGCAACCTTCGAGACAGCAGCAAAGGAGGGAGCAGCAAGGCCTCCGCGAACCGCAACTGAGCCAGGAACAGATCCCAGTTGCTGCTCATCGGAATCTGGCTGCTCCGTCACCAACGTTTCTCTGGGACAATCCATCGAACAGAGACCGGGCCGCCCAGTAGACCTTAGCCTGTAGTTGGGGTAATGGCCTTCTGATGCTTCCAAGGCGTGGTCCTCGGGGCCGACGGAGGAGTCCCCGCAAACGTCACAGACAACCCTCCCGTGGATCTCGCCCGTCCACGCCCCAACTCGGCAGGCGAGGAGGAAGACAAGCAGATACTCTCTTTTAATATTGCTATTCATGCGGGTATTTGACTACACTCTATATCAGTTTCAACATGCTCATGGTAGAAAAGTTTAGTACTACACCAGATCGGTAAATCACTAGTGAGTTTTAACCTCACAAACATCCAGAGGTTTCACTGATAACTTGGGGAAGCTGACATTACGTACGTAGATTGTGGAGTCTAAGCATTTCGGACAGTCAACGAAAGCTGCCTGATTTATGACAGCATGGACTCTGGACGAGCTCAGAAACTTCAAAGCACGCAGACACTCTTCACCTTTCACCTCTACTGTGAAGGCTCCGGAGAGGATGATATATATATATATATATATATATAATTTTAAAATTAATGACACCGCTCTTCTGTTACCACGGGTGACAGTGAAATCTTTCTCATATATTCAAATATATGTATATATATATATTTTCATTTTCCGTTGACCGCCCTGCAGTTTGCCCTGATCTGCCCGTTGGTCCCCGTCAGCGTCCCGATGTTGCCCATGTTGATCATGGACGCCGCGAAGCTCTGGAAGAAGGCGGTCTGGCTGGCGGCGAAGCGGTTGACGATGTCCACGGCTGGGTCGCCGCTGGTGGAGAAGAGCTCCTGGTCGGACCGGAGGAGGCCCCGGTTGTTCTGCAGGTTGGTGAAGTAGCCGTTGTCGAAGGCGTCCGGGGACGAGGGGTCGAGGTCGTTCAGGGTGGAGCCGCCGCCGGTCTGGGGGCACGACCGCCGCAGCGTGTTCCCGTAGGTGGTGTCCAGCGTCGGGTCGGGGCTGCCGGTGCCGCTGAAGTTGTAGAGGCGGTTGCTGAAGGCCAAGCACTGCGACCTCCCGAAGGTGTGCGCACCTGCGTGAATCACGCGGAGACATGTACAGCAGGAGAAGTATCCAGTGAGGGTTGAGTTCTGAGCAGGAAGAGAAGCACAGCTAGGGCTAAGAGGGAGGGGGAGAAGAAGGGGGTGGCGGGGGGGGGGGGTTGGTGTATAGGCCTTATAGTTACCGGACAAGGCGACGAGGTCGGTGTTGTCGAGGCCGACGTCGGAGAACTTGCGGCGGATGGAGACGATGCCTTCATTAGGGCCGGGGAGGGCGCTGACGGACTGGCTCGCCGTCGTCCCGTCCCTCCTCCCGAGGGGAACGTTGTAGGACTGGCCTCCTGCCTGCATGCAGAGAGAGAGAAAGCAGGCGAGCCGCTGGTGAGTGGTTTTTGCGGCAGGCGATATGATTAACTCTTTCGTTCCCAGTGGCCCCTGATCAGATTCGTTTGAGTCGAAGGTTGACCAAAATGTCAACACGGATGTATATGAAAGTAGAAGGTCAAAAGGCTAAAGGGTATGGGAAATCTAGAACTGAGCGTGGCAAACCATGGAGGAAGATATGAACACCGGAGAGGACCTAGACAGAGAGGAGACTTCTGGCGAGATGTGCACAAACGGCATCTAGATTCACCAAAGAAGAAAGAGGGCTTAATTTATCTCATCTTTTATGATTAATGAACTCAATGTTGTAAAGAGTGGGTTAAGGATATAATTCCATCGGTCATGGTTATAATTCGACCCGGGCGCGTTGCTTTTAATTTAGTTGTTTGATGAATCTCCTTTTTAAGTTCCTCACCAAGTTGACGGAGATCTGTGCAGCGAGGGCGAGGATGTCGGCGCACGAGACGAAGCCGCGGCAGACGTTCTCGACGGCGGTCTTGATGTCGTCGACCACGTTGTAACCCCGCACCGACAGATTCGGGAACGCGGCCTTCTCGCTCTGCATGCTCCCACTGCTGTCCAACAGGATGGATGCGTCGCATCCCTACAAGAGAAAAAAAGAAGGAAGATAACAATGTAACTCGCATGTATATATATCTATGAGAGAAACATGCGTGCATGCTACACAACATCGTGCGTGCCAGCTAGTAACTAACATATTTAAGTCACTGCAATCGTATAGTAAGCCGCCACATCTTCCATCTGCATGGAACATATATATAGCTTTTGTGTTCCCACGCAAGAATTCGAGGTGGAAAGGCTCCTCGGGGATATGGAGATAGAGTGGGAAAGAGGGGGGGAGCCTCACTTGAACGAAACAGTCGTGGAAATGGAGGCGGACGAGGCTGGCGAGAATGCGCTCGTCCGAGTTCCTGGCCTGCTGGATGACCCCGGTGAGTTGTAACGTCCGAACGTTACGAAGCTTAATGGCCACCAAATCAGAAACTGAAACAAAAATCTCGGGGCGGTTTTGGATTTGGGGCGGAGGGGATGGGAAGAAATAGCCCTATAAATAGATGGGTGATCCCCATCGGAAAGATACAAAAAAAAGTGTTTCTATCGCCGGAGTCCCAAATCGCTACCCACAAACCAGTTTTTCTTCAACAGTGGTATCAGAGCCAGGTTAGATCCGCTGCCGCTGCCGCCAGCCCCCTTCTCGGCCGCTGCCGTCCGCGACCCCTCTCGGCCGCTGCCGTCCGCGACCGCTGCCGCGACGACTGCTGCCGCGACGACCGTTGCTGCCGGCCCCTCTCGGCCGTTGCCGTCCGCGACCGCTACCGCGACGACCGCTGCCGCCGGCCCCTCTCGGCCGCTGCCGTCCGCGCCCGACGACCGCTGCCGCCGGCCCCTCTCGGCCGCTTCCGTCCGCGACTGCTCTCGGCCGCTGCCGTCCGCGACCCTCTCTCGGCCGCTACCGCCCTCTCGGTGCTGCCCTTTTTTTTTTCTTTCGTGGCTCTGCAAGAGGTAAAGAAATAGCTGTCAATTGGAATAGCTGTCAAATTCACATCACCTCGTCACGTGGCTTCTTGCTTCGTGAGTCTTGTCTTTTCCTTCTTTTGTGATATCACTACAAGATCATAATAGTTATCCTTGACAATAGATATTGTAGACGGTATACTGTTAGCACATACATAATTATAATTATTGTTGTTCGTATTGCACATCTTTATAATTGTTTATATAACTGTTCAAAAGACTATCAATATCCTGTTAAAAGGATTGTTTACAGATTGATATCCTGTTCAATTTTTTTGCTATTCGTGCTGTTCATAAGTAGATTGTATTAATTAGTTTGTGCTACTGAGAAATCTTCTATCCTGTTTCAATTATAAAACAGTGTTTAACTAATACATGATCAAGTTAGATTATTTACTCAAATATTAATTAGTTTGTGCTACTGTCCTTACATAAATGTAAGCTGCTTACCTTATCTTTGGAATCACACTATCAATAAAAGATTTATTTATTTGTATTACTTAGTTTAGCTTTGCTATATCTATTGCTCACTAATTTTAAACAAGATTGAACAAAACTTGTCAACCACTCACCAAATAAATTTGTTTTTGCTTATCATGTTTATTTTGAAAATATTGACCAATTCATATTATCTATTTCTCAGAATCTTTCTAGTCCTAATGGCCAGTAAGCTCATTGCTACGGAATTGGCAAAACTTGATAAGTTAAACGGAACCAACTTTGATATGTGGCACCGGAAGATTAGATTCGGACTTATCCATGACAACATTGAATATGTCATCGATACCAATGTCCCAGAACTTAGTGATGATTCTACTGAAGTAGAAAAGAAAAGGAGGGACCAATGGTTATCGGATGACAAGAAAGCTAGAACTTTCATGCTTATGTTCATGGAGGACAACTTAATCAAGTTTTTCGAAACTTATAGGACGTCCAATGAACTATGGAATGCTATCAAGGAGAAGTATGACACCAAGACAGATGTGAATACTCAACTCCTGTTGCATCGTTACAACACATGTAAGATGCAAGAAAGTGATAGTGTGATTGAGCATGTAAATAGAATGATTGTCATGGCTAAGGACCTATCTACTGCTGGAACTGAAATTCCAGAGAAGATGCAAGTGGCAACTATACTAAATAGTTTGCCATCTTCGCTTGATATGGCAGCCACAACATTGAGAATGAGCGGTTCCACTTTAACTGTCACGGACTTGCCAGCTAGACTAGCAATTGAGCAGGACATATTGGCTAGGAGAAAAGGACTAGAAGCGAACCTAGAAGAGGCCAACGCTGTAAACCGGAAGCCTTTTGTCCAAAGTCATGCCCATGGACCGAAGAAGCCACAGTTTAAGTATAAACCCAAAGGAAAGAAGGTTCCTACTGGTGCTTGCTATGGTTGTGAAAATTTTGGCCACTTTAAAAGCAATTGTCCCAACAAGCAAGAGAACAAGGGTGGAAATAGACGCCCAGGAAATGGAGGAACCGGGAAGAAAGAATTTATCGGCGTAACAGAATGTAACGCCGCACTGGCTGATTCAAATGAATGGTGGGTCGACTCTGGAGCTACTCGGCACATCGCAAAGACGAAGAAAGGGCTGGTAACCATGAATAGACTCAATGCTGGAGAACAGAGAGTATATATGGGGAACAACACTTACCTCGATGTGGAGGGTGTTGGAACCTATAGACTGGATCTTGGGGATAACATCATGGTCCTCAAAGATGTGTTTTATGCACCTAGAATTCGGCGGAACTTGATCTCTGTACCAGCATTGATGAAGAAGGGTCTTGAAGTCCGGTTCTATAATCAGAAAGTGTCAATAGGGAAAGACAAGAAAGTGCTTGCTATGGGGAAGTTTATCCCTGAGCATGATTTATTCTGTATCCCTGTAATTGACTACGAGAATAATAATATAGAAGTTTCTGAGTATCCTTTGTGTGCTTTGTCAGAATGTGATCTATGGCATTTTAGATTGGGACATCTCGGAAAGTCTAAAATGGAACAAATAGTAAAAATGAATTTACTACCGGGTTTGACAAAGGTGGAGTTATCACCTTGTGAACATTGTTTAGTCGGTAAAATGACTAAGAAACCTTTCTCGGTAGGGTACAGATCACAAGAATTATTAGAGTTAATCCACTCGGATATTTGTGGACCTCTAAGTACAAAAACATACAATAACAAAGAATATTTCATAACTTTCATAGATGATTATTCTAAGTATGCATATGTCTACTTAATTTCTAGAAAGTCAGAGGCATTTGATTGCTTCAAGAAATATAGAATGGAAGTAGAAAGGCAGCTTGGAAGGAATATAAAGGTGTTAAGAACAGATAGAGGTGGGGAATATAACTCAAAGGAATTTGAGTTATACTGCCAAGAATTTGGAATTAAAAGACATGTAACAATGCCTTATACGCCACAACAAAATGGTGTGGCAGAAAGGAAAAATAGAACATTGATGAATGCTGTTAGATGTATGCTATCGCATTCAGGTCTCCCTAAGAATTTTTGGGGAGAGGCATTGCTTACAGCTAATTATGTCTTGAATAGAATTCCCACAAAATCTGTAGAAAGTACACCTTATGAATTATGGAATGGAAGGAAACCACAACTGAGTCATCTCAAGAAGTGGGGGTCTATAGCCCATGTTCTCATTCCAGAACAACTTAGAAATAAGTTAGAATCTAAAACCTTGAAGTACAGATTCATAGGATATTGTGATAAATCATTTGGATATAAGTTTTTCCATAAAGAAAAGGGGGTCGTTGAATATAGGGATGCAACATTTCTAGAAAATCTAGAAGAAGAGGAACCTCAAGGAAATGAGAAAGAACCTCTGCTTGTAATAGATGATGACTATTACAATGATATCCCAAGAAATGATCCAGGAATTGAAGAGGAACCTCAGCCAGAGGTAGAACCTCAACAAGAAATAGAAAATGGACATGAGGTTGAACCTCAGCCTAATATAGAAAATGAACAGATTCCTATGAATGAAGCAGAACCTCATATACCTGCAATTGGCAACAAAAGAACTAGAAATCCACCTGCATGGATGGATGAATATTATTTGTATTCATGTGAGCCTTCATGTCTATCAGTAGACATAGACGAGGAAATTCATATAGATCCCGTGAACTATAATGATGCAATGAAATCGCAGGAATCTGATTTATGGCTGGAAGCCATGAAGGAAGAAATGAACTCCATGAAAAGTAATGGAGTACGGGAACTATGTGACTTACCTAAGCATAGAAAGGCCATTGGGTGTAAATGGGTATATAAGAAAAAGCTCCGTGTTGATGGGTCGGTTGATAAATTCAAGGCCCGGTTAGTTGCCAAAGGTTACAATCAGAAGGCAGGTATAGATTTTCAAGAAACCTATTCTCCAGTAGCAAAGTTTGCATCGATAAGAATTATCTTGGCCATTGTAGCGCATCTTGACTTGGAGTTATTCCAAATGGATGTCAAGACTGCATTCCTCAATGGAGACTTGAGGGAGGATATATATATGCAACAACCTGAAGGATTTCAGGAGGAAGGCCAAGAGGAAAGGGTATGCAAGTTAAAGAAGTCGATATATGGCTTGAAACAATCTTCTAGACAATGGTATCTCAAATTCCACGATACAATTATCCAATTTGGATTTGTTGCAAATAAGTTGGATAACTGTGTGTATGTCATGAAAAGTGGGAGCAGGTATATTATATTGTCATTGTATGTGGATGATATTTTGCTCGCCGGAAATGACATAGAGATGTTGAATAGAATCAAATCTGAATTAAGTGGAAAATTTGAGATGAAGGACATGGGTGAGGCATCCTATGTTCTTGGAATACAAATCCTGAGGGATAGAAAGTCTAGAATATTGAGTTTAAATCAAGAAAAATATTTACGGTCTATACTTAAAAGATTTGGAATGCACAACTGCAATCCGGCACCTACACCGTTGGTTCATGGAAAACGATTGGGAAAGGAGCAATGTCCTGGAGAGGGACAAGGTCCGCTCAAGGTGCCATATGCTGAGGCAGTTGGAAGCTTAATGTATGCAATGATGAGTATAAGACCGGACTTGGCATACCCAGTGAACTTGGTAAGTCGATATCAAGCGAATCCTGGTCCAGCGCATTGGGAAGCTGTTAAAAGGATTATGAAATATTTGAAAGGAACTTTGCTCCACAAACTAGTGTATCAAGCTGATATGCTTGAGGTATTTGGTTATTCAGATGCAGACTTTGGAGGAGACAAAGATGACGGAAAGTCCACTTCGGGACACTTATTCATCTTTGGTGGTGCAGCTGTTTCTTGGAGTAGCAAGAAACAGGGGTGTGTTGCAAGATACACACAGGAAGCTGAGTATATTGCTTGCAGCATGGCAACTACTCATGCAGTCTGGATAAGACGGTTCTTGATAGATTTAGATCTAAATTTGGTCAATGAACCAATAGAGATCTATTGTGATAATCAAGCGGCAATTAGCTTGATTAACAGCGGAGCAAATAGCTCACGCGGAAAGCATATAGAAATACAATACCACTACATTCGGGATATTGTGCAGAAAGGGGAAGTGAAAATAACTTATGTCCCCACCAGTGATATGATTGCCGATCCTTTGACGAAAGGACTCCCGGCGGAAAATTTCATTAAACATGTTGGCTTAATGGGGCTCATGAATATATGAGCATAGAGAATATTTTCATGAACAATGAAAATAATGATACCTCTGACGGATAGTGGGAGTGTATCGGAACAATACTCACAGATAGTGAGAGTACAAAGAAATACTACCCATGGATAGTGGGAGTGTTAGAATAAGAATTATACTTACATGAATAGTGGAAGTATGATGATTTGTCGGCCAAGTGGGAGATGTTGTAACGTCCGAACGTTACGAAGCTTAATGGCCACCAAATCAGAAACTGAAACAAAAATCTCGGGGCGGTTTTGGATTTGGGGCGGAGGGGATGGGAAGAAATAGCCCTATAAATAGATGGGTGATCCCCATCGGAAAGATACAAAAAAAAGTGTTTCTATCGCCGGAGCCCCAAATCGCTACCCACAAACCAGTTTTTCTTCAACAGTGACGATACTCGTCAGGTTGGCGCAAGAGGTCGAGTAGAAGTTGGTGTTCAGCTGGCAGTGGCATCCACGGAGGAATTGAACAAGGCCAAGAGAAGGGTTATGACTGCCACACGAGAAGGAAACGAGGATGGGGAAGCCATGGCGCGCGGTCTAACTCGATTAGGGCCTGCAAAGGGGAGAGTAGATCGAGTAGCAAAGGCTTGAGGTTGCTCTTCCTCCTCGATGCTCGGCGTGCACTCCCAACACCCAACACCAAGGGCTTGTTAATTTATAGTGGTGGGTTGGGGGCAGTGGGATAGGGACTTCGCAGATATAAGGGAATATTAGATTATGAGAGCGGGAGGATCTGGCAGCTCTGGCCTCTTCTCGTTTGGTGAGTAAATGTCCTGCAGGCGAACATATGAACACCTTAGATTAGACTTTCTCAAACCCATTTGGCTTCTAATGATGTCCACTAACCTTAAGCGCATGCATGACCTTAAGAATTCCTTTTTTTTTCCCCTTCAGATGATCGGTTCTAGCCTAAACTTACAATTCTGGAGTACGTAATATCACTGTACTGATTGAAAGAAGTGTGGAAGAGGTCCCACTATCAGTGGAGTTAAACTGTGGCCTATGTTTGGCCCTCGGGACGTACTTGTCTCAGTCATACGTACTATTCACAATAATTCTGACTAAATTAAAAGAGGAAGACAACAAGGCCGCCGTGGAAATCTGCGAACCCGAGCTTGCGAAACTGGTGGTGCAAGCGGAAAACAACCAAGACAAGACATGCAGGGAAGGTTCCCCGCCCCATCTTTCCCCGTTCCAGAAGCTGGTTTCCTCTCGTCCACCAGGGAGAAAAAGAAAGAAACAAATCCAAGAGGTTGGTGATTGGTGAATCAGGCACCGGTCAGACTTCAGAGATATACCCTTCTGCTACCTCTCTTTTTCGCACCACCCCTTATGAACATGATAGCAAGAGCACAAATCTCACGCGGTGTTAGACATTTACTTCTGAAAACTACAGAATCCAACTTCAGTAGGGTTTCCTGTGGTTTCACCATACCTGTCTTGGACCAGTCCTGATGTACTCTACAATTTCCATCTCTCTCTCTCTCTCTCTCTCTCTCTCTCTGTGGGTGGGTGGGTGGGTGTTGCCGTGTTGGAGGTTCTATCTCAGTGCAAAAGATAGAGCTTGTTTGGTCTCCAGTTCTCTCTGCAAACGGCGATAAGCTCGAGAATGAAATTCTCAAACAAATGCTGGGTGAAGCCTGAAACGGGACTCGGATAGCCATCCAGTTTGTGACGTCATTAGTTCCCTTGACGTCATATATGCTGCATTTTTATGTCGCTCAGCTGCTCACTTAGATGTTTGTTTGCTCCAAAGTCTTTCTTCGCGGTTTCCCAAAATTTGTTCCACTGTTTCATTTACAGGAGACCAGTTTGGGAACATTCAAAGAGACATAAAATTTATACAGATGAAAAAAGATTAAAAAGAAAATATCAGTTTTTAAATTTTTGATGTCTGATGGTTGAAACAGGGGATGGCCATATTTGAGATCTTATAGGATAGAATTTTTGTCTTTTTTTCCCTCATAGGTCTTTTCTACATATATGCCCTGTAACCTATCATATTTGCATTATATCTTAGAATTTCATAAATTGTCAAAATGATTCTTGAATACAGCCAAATGGTTGCATTTATAACCTCTGATTCTTGTGCCATCAATTTCAAGGGAGTACTCTTATTCACAAGATTATATATATGATCTCAACAAATCCTTGTAAAATCTAACTTCGGAGTAGACTCATCATTTCAGCATGTAGATTATATTCACTGGTGGGGAAGATATAAGTGCAATTATTCAGATGTATTCTGTTGGAATTTGTGTTTTAAATTTTAAAAGATTTGAGTCTCTCTTTATATTGTTTAGTCTCACATTGGAAAATGGAAAAAATTTCCATTTATTTTTAGTTGGGACTTGTGTCTTTATTGTGTATACCTTTGAGGAGACTATGGAGATTGACCCGTTTGGGCTAGTGGGCTCCTTGGCCCATATCCTCTATTTCACACTGTGTCGTGCGTGCGTGTGATTCTTATTAGATTATTTTATTTTTCTTTTAGTTTATTTTGTGACCGTTTGACTACACGTCTCTTGGATTCTCTCTGCGTCTCTTCGGATTCTCTTCCTTGGGCGGTTGTGTGTGACTCGGCCTAGGGTCGCTTCCCAAGGGGGTATATGACGAGAGTCATTTTCTGGGAGAGGCACGGTTTTCGGTTCTCTCTAACCCGAAAGCTATCTCTCACGAACTCCTCTCTCCCATCGTCTTCTTCCTCTTGCAAGAGCCGTCGGTCTCTGTGGTGTTCGCCCCCGACAACGCGAGTTAGAGTGCACCTTCGCGTCGCCACCGGTTCTGAGTCGTCGTATCTTGGGGAAAGTTCCGTCGCGAAGCCTATCTGCATCGGAGTAGGGGCGGAACGACTCTAAAGAAAGCGAATACGCGCTTCGACCTATGTTTGATCCTCTTGATCTTAATTCCCGTTGATTTCTGTGCTTCGATCTAGTAGAATATCTCTACCCGTGCAATACTATTTTCTATCATATTCAACGGTGTTTTTTGACAAATCATAGAAATCAAGAGCATACATGTAAATATATATAACATGTTATAGGGGTATATATGTAAAAATTCATTCCCCATTTCCTACTCTTTTCTATTGTTTATCTGTATCTTTGTGCATGCAGTTGATCTGGTATATTGTCAAAACATTTTGAACGTACCTATGTTAGATAATTAAGTGTGGTTCTCCTAAGCCATTTTCCTAGTTGGTAGTCGAAATAATGACAAAACAACCAATCACTTTCATCTTTTACTTTTCTCCACATGAAAGGGTCCATGCTACACCCAAGTGCTACGTACCAACTATTTCAACTCGAAAGTTGAAACACACACACACACAGAGAGAGAGCTAGAGAGAGAGAGAGAGAGAGAGAGATATTTGTCATCCAGTTAAACACTTGAAAGATTTGTCATACCCTTTGAAATGTGCAGCGTGAGGCAAAATTTAAAATAACCTTTTAGAGATCAACGATCTAATGAGATTAGAGAAACGTACACATGATTAACCACTCATTAATTATCATCGCAAGCATGGTAAGCTGTACACTCACTACTCGAAGATCGGCCACACTAATTAAACCTTGCGATTGATCTAGATTTTGATAAGGATTTTTCGACCACCAGCCTATACTTCATGTGAATTCTATAAAGTCATGCGAAGTATTTGGATATACACGAGAGGGTTTTGCATTAAAAAAAACGAAATCTTCTTTACGCAACATAAACTAGTGTGACAAATAGGTAAAAGATTATAACTAGCTCGCAGAAAGAAGAAGAGAGAGAAGGCAAAGATGGAAGAACTACGTAGAACTGGCAAAGTAAATAGGAAAGAGAAACTTAATAACATAAGCATGGGTAGGGATCGACCATCACCCTATGCGTCATAAACAAATCTTAAATCTTAAGACTTATCTCAAAACAGCCAGTCAAAATTAGTGTAACAAATGCGGCAATTGGGTTTACCGAACACTAGGTCCACTTTGATAACCGAATTAATAAGCTAGAGATGGTTAGGGTGAGTTATTCGCCTATCTTTCTTTAACCGATCGAGTTTGATAGCAGGGTTACCATACCCGGGATAAGTTAGAGTTAAGATCCTTATTCTTGGGTTAACTCATTATATCCTCTCTCATAGAATGCCCTACCCGACTCCAGTTAAAATAAGTTATCAAATTAAGAATCTAAAAAATCTAAGGAATAGTCCATCCGAGCCCACCCAGATTAGTTTATTCTAATTTGTTATTGAAGTCGCCCACACTTAAAGGGAATCGTAACAAGAGAAGCTGGGGCATTGACATCAAATTGTGTCTCCTTGGTCGAACATGTGCATTGGCCGCACGACTTTTCTTGTCATATACATTTGAAGGCTGTTACTTGGAAGCCTTCAGAAAATAAAGGACTCTTAATTAGCTGGGTTGCATGTTCTAAAAGTCAAAAAAAGAAGGCATCGACCCTGCTCTTCACTACCTGTGCCTGGGGAGCCGTTCTCCATCCACTACAGAAATGGTAACACTTGGATTATGCATGCTTCATCTCCACCTTCCTAATAAACTTTGACCTTCCACTAATAATTTAATTACGCGTTTTGGGTTCTAATTGTTTCCTTCCCTTTGACGAAGAAAGATAGGCTTTGTGAGTTTGGAATGGTTGATGCATGTCCCTCGAAGCATATATATTCTTCTTTCTCTGGGGTGCCAATTATTAAGATCGATCGTGTGTCCCACAAAACAAAGAGATATATTCTTCTTTTCTCTGCACGACGTAGTCTGCCCTGTGTTTATATATGCAGGTGGACTAGAAATCTAATTTTGAGGCAAATGTTGCTCCGAAATCGAGAAGTATATATATATTTGACGAAGAGCATTATAAGATTGTGTTTTTACCAGAGTTTCACAAATCGAGAAGTATATATTTGACGTAGAACATTATAAGATTGTGTTTTTACCAGAGTTTCACAGTGTTTTACGATACTCTGTATTATATTGTATGATATTTTATGGCTCGATCGTTAGTCAAGAATGTCCATGCGGTTTTCTTTTCCTTTAATTTCCTCTGCATTACCAACCACCACAACATGCACTGGGGATTTATTGTGAATGACATGAAATTAATCTCTCTCTCTCTCTCTCTCACACACACAATATGGCTAAGTTTGGCCAAATACTATGAGTTTTTTATAACGAAGAACTTGAATCCAAGTAACTTAACTAGTGACTATCCTATTTTCTTTGAGCCCCACTTCATTTCGGGGTTAACTCTTGGTTACCCCTTTTTTAATCCAGAGTTAACTACTTTTGGTTTGATAGAACTGGATTTCGATAATCGGGTTAAATGAGAGTTAATCCGAGTTAATTTGAATTAACTTATTTCACTTCCACAAGTGAGTTAAGTTAACCCAATGCCATGCCAAGGCACAAAGAAATAAAAGTGGATAAAATAAATCCACTCAACTTTAGCCGAGTTATCTTTAATGCCGAACCAAAATCTTTAATGCCGAACCAAAACATGCGGGACCCAATGATCATTTTAGATCCTCCCAACAGAGACTGATTATTATGTTCATGGATCTAATGAATCATTTAGTCTCACTTTGATATATGGTTAGTCCTGTGTTAGTCATAGTTTAGTCTAGGTTTAACTATTTTTAAAGTCCAAATTATTCTGATACTTAAACCTGGACTAAATCGGGAGGACGAGTATTAAACCCGGAGTAACCCTAGACTTCGAAATCCACCTCCAGATGTAGATTTCAAAGGATTAACCCAACAATAAATGTGTAATAAATGCACCCTCTCTCTCTCTCAATATTTTACTTATAATATTATTGGTTAACCCACTAACTACCAAGTCACAATATATTCAAACTAGGTTAGTCCACCTACTTATTTTCGGGTTAATACTCTTACTATCAAATCAAAAATAGGCTAACTATGGATTAACTTAAGTAGTTTAATTTAACCCAAATTCCCTACCAAAGTGAGGCTTAGGGAGAACACACAAATTAACATAGATCCTTATGAATCTATGAGATGAAATTTAAGCATAAAACATCTTTGGAGAGAGGGAAAATGGAATATTAGTGAATCTTTGAATCGTTAGAAATGGGACCTAGGACGGGCCCTTTGATCTCTTACATCTTTGGCCCCTGTGAGTCAACTATTTCTGGAAGAAGTGATATGGATCTAAAGATCCTCCGGTCACTTGCCCGGTGTTGCCTTATTTAAATCTTACACATCCACAGGGAAGCCAATATTATTAATTTACCATTCTTTATCGTGGAACTAAAGATGCTCCAGACGTGGGTTTGCTCTCCTTAGTTGAAAACAAGTCACAGTGGGGGTAAATTCATATGTGCACATTTCGTCACAGTGGGAGAACCGGAGAAGGAAGAACCCCTATTGCAGTCCTTTGAATGCTATCTAACCCTTTCTCCATGTTCTCCTTTGGCATATTTAGAAGATATACCCAAAAAAACTTAAAATAGTGCCGGCCATTGGAAATGGAGTTCATTCACAAGGATAACGATATCTCTGTCTCAAAGAGAATGAGACGTTCATGGTGTAAGATTGCATGCATGCATGTTCTGTCAGTCCCAAGCGCCATCGCAATTGTTTTGGTGGAAAATATATGCGTGCATGGCTTATCAGCCCAAGTGCTATGGCAAGCTTTTCAAAGTAGTTGCTTGATGTGTGACTTACCCAAGTCAGTAGTTTAAGAGTAAACACTACGTTGCAGACTAATATTACTTCATCGTTCCAAGAATTGAAATTGCAACACTACTAGATCTTCTAACGAATGTATAGTGCAATTCAAATGAAATATCCTTCCGTTTTGATACTGCATATGTTGTAAACACATTCAAAACCAATGATAACTTAACGTGCCAAAGGAACCAACTAACAAATTTTGCTTTTGTGTATATTGGCGACAAGAAATACTTTGTTAGTGGGCAAATGCCCCATTCCTTTATAAAAACCCACCTCTCGTGGACATTCGGTTGTAGCGGAGGGTGCTAAATATACAATAGCTAAGCCTTTTATATGGGATGATTTTCAAAGAAACTATTATATAATTGTTGGAGTGTGGAGTTTTAACTCTCAAATGTTTTCCTTCACAGTGCAAACCGACCTGCATAGTCAGATCACGGGTGAAAAGAGCAGCGCCCTTTGTGGGGGAGTGAAGGGGGCGGAGCTCTGTGAAGAAAAATTTTAAGTAGCCATGTGACATGATGGATGCTGTCCAGTCCAGTGGCTATGATGCAGAACTTGGTTTCTTGAGAGTTGAGCTCTGTTATCGTAGCAGTATTACCGTAATCATTATTTATATTAGGTATATGTCCTAATCTCCCTGATATTTAAACAGCCAATCCTTCCAATGTAATTGATTCTCTTCAATCTCATCTAGTGAAATCACACTTCATCCATGGACGTAGGAAGGCACATTATCTCTGAATCATGTAAAAAAATCTTTCTTCTTGTGTGATTGTTATTCACTTCTTTGATCTATTCTTTCTCTATGTGTTTCGAGAGAGCATCATTTCCCAATGCAGAGACTAATTTTTAGAATTCCGTCCAAGGAGAACGTGAGAGAGCATTGATTCCCAATTCAGAGACTAATTTTTAGAATTCCGTCCAAGGAGAACGTGATTAAGATCAACAGTAGTGTAACATTCCCCGGGAGAAGGAAGAACCCATTGCATGCATGCCTCGAAATAACAAGTCTTTCCTCTATCCCACAGTTTCGCGTATTTAATTAGAAGATATGTACGGATCGACTACTACTTACTATCTTCAAATAACGCCGGCCATGCGAATGGAAGCTCATTTCAAGGATAACATCTCCGTGACCCATCGAGAATGAGACGCTCATGGACATGGAAAAATGCATGTGCGTGCATCATCAATCCAAGCTCTCTAGCACTTTTTTTTTCAACAGATCGAGTTGATTGAGGACATCCAAGTCAATAGTTTAGAGTAACGTTTTGGGTCAATTAAACCTGGCCTCCAATATCATAACACGCGCTATGAATGACAGAAGTGATCCTACGTCTTGAAGAAGTCCCCTCCCTACTCGATCGCTCGATGTCTATTTTGGCTCGTTCGGAAACTAGAGAGCACGTGCCATTTGAATGTTGTATCGGAAGCTATCCTCTGATATATACTTCCACTAAGAAGATAACACACCTGAAGTCAAGTTATGATGGCCGGGAGAAGAAATAGCAAGCGGCGGGATGTTAGTGACGACTTGTGTTCACCAATTGGGAATTGCTTCCAAGCCGATGAACATGCAAATTTTTTTTTTGTCTGACTAATATGTAGCTGGACTAGTGAGTGATCATAGGCAAATGAAGAATATTAATTATGTGCTCCATTGGTGGCCTTTTTCTTTCTACTAAGGGTCTGCTTGTAATGGTACTTCACATGGGTTTATACCAGTCTGACATCTTGGATCCATCACCAGTTTCAATATTGGAGATAGCAGGTTATATGGGAAAGAAAAAATGCTTTTGTGTTTAGAGTTGAATCAGACTGACTCCAAGTCCCCAAACGGATGTTGTTTGTGCCATCCATAACACCATGGTGTACTCTGCCACTATTGTTGAGGCACATGCGGGGAACCCCAGGAGCTTGTGTCTCCTGTCATGCCGGCTACAGAAGGATCTTCCTCCCCATGCTCTAATGTTGCAATCAGTGAGCAGGTTTTGGTTGATGTTGTGGCTCATGATCATAATTTGAGAATCTCCATTTGGGTTTGGCCCATTTGATAGATGTTTAGGATCACACATTGAATCAATCACGTTCCTTATCTATGGCAATTAATTTTCCCTCAACATCTTCGAACCGTCGAAAGTACATCTCTCGCCTGAGTCACAAGGGTGATGTTAGAATCTGCTTGCCAGTACCCCGGCTCGTTCTTCAAGCCCTCTATGCACTAGTCCGCCAACTGTTTTGAATTTTACCTTTTTACACGACTCGTAGAATCAAATCCTACAAGATCTAACGGACATACAGTCTCCAATTGGTGCTCTCAGTGTTAATGCGAGATGCCATTTACCCCTCAAGTCATTCACGCCAATATTATTTTGAGAATCTCCTTGTAGCTCACAAACTTAATTTGGGTTGGAAGTTATCCACTCGATATGGATGATTAGAAAAATGAAGACAAAAAAGAAGAGTGACGCGCGCCCTCGTCGCCTGGGTCTTCTTTGTTCTCGGTGCATGCTCTGTTGTAAAACTCCATGGAATTATTCTTCAATGCAATATCTAACATTTAATCACCTTGGCTTAGGACCTTTTGTATTATATTTGTTACATAATCTCATAAGTTAGATCACTACAACAAAACAGATTTTTACCTACATTTCTTAAACGTAGGTATAGGTCAATGGAATATTACGAACAAGGTGATTGTAAGATTCTTAATTTAATGTTCATTGGTAGTCCAACTAAATTTTGTCCTTATGGTTGCTATATCCGTGTGCCTTTTTTTCCTTTGTTTTATATTGTTTTATGTCTTTATTATACATTCTTCAGTTATGGTTTAGTTGCCTTTTATTGCTTGCTGCCATTTTATATTCTTTTGTCTACAACTTTCTTTAATTCATCCTAGTAGTTTCCTTATTAAACTTTGTTGCTAATAGTGTTGATGTTTAGCGTCCCCTCCCCGGTTGCATCTATCAAATTGGTTGTCAAGTAATTCTGTTTATTTCATGTAACTTTTGAAACATCCATCATTTTCTTAATCAAGATAGACATAATGATTTTCTTTGTTTTGCTGATTGCTAGAGGTTGGTCAATAGTGGAACCTTGAAGTATAGGGCCTGTTTGAACTTGTCAAGTGGACGTGAAGGTGGTGAGATACGCTTCTTAACATTTGTCGAAAAATTGGCACGGTATAGCAACTTTGTTGCCTTTTCTTTTTCACTTTTTTTCCTCCAATGATCGATGTGGCTGAGACCTTGTCTGTAACTGTGTTCCTCTTCTTCCTAATTGTGTAACAATGCAGTATGTTAAGCCAAGACCCATGATAGAAACTTCTAGGGTCGCTTTGCTAACCGGGCATGGTTAGGGCAAACGACCCTCGGGAGTCGCTTGCGCTAACCGACCCCGGTTAGCGCAATGTGTGTGAGGGGGAGACGAGGCCCACCGGGGATTTCTCTCTCCCCGGTTGCGCCATCCGCCCGACAACCCCGCTATCAAAGCGGCCCCTAGAGATTGTCAAGAGAATATGGTAAGGCTCTTGGGGTGGTCTACATGAGATGTGCTGCTAGCTTGGCCAAGGATAGTGAAAGAAAGTATCTTGATTTGTTGATAATTATACTACCTGATAGGAGCAGGTCATATGGTAAGCTGTCATAAATGTTGCTTAGTTGGGTGATTGATTCTCTCATTCTTTTTCCAACTTTAAATAACTTTTCTTGCATCTAAATATTGGTTGTCTGACATGTTCTCTGACAGGCCAGATTAAGAGAATTTGTGAGACTGATCAGTTGGGTGTAGTTTCGCAATACTGTCATGTTCTCTGGTCGATGCTTTACCCAAATTTGTCATCCAACAGAGTTCGACTTCTACCTCTGCATGCAGTCATGCTGGAATCCGGGTAATAGCATGCGTTTGTAATTATCTTCTTATATGCTCTTTCTAAAGTTTGCTTTGATGTATTTAATGTACATCTGCTTTGCACTATTGAGTTCCTAGGGAATCAGCCGGCCTACCCACTATCATGTCCTGTATGGTGAGAATGGTTTTTTCCGCTGGTGCACTGCAGATATTGACTAACAACCTATGCTACAGGTACTTAGTCACTCTGTTTCTTTGCCGCCTCTTCGTCAGCTACACAAAATTGGACAGAAACTGTTAGATTAATATTCTCTGACGACAGCGTACACAAAATTCTGTAATTTCCCCTGTTGGCGATGGCATATTATTGCCCATATTTAAAGGTTTAATATCATCACAGATTATATGGCATATATATATAGACGGCCTTCTCTTCTCACTAATCAGAGTTTGGAGTCACTGTTAATTACCTTAATTAGGTCCATCGCCTATTTCAACACTGGTGATGGCATGTAATTATGAGAAGGAAAAATGGCTTTCGTGCTTGGAGTAGAATCTTCAACCCCTTGGAGGCATGTGGCTGACTTACAGTGGTCTGATTATAAAACGCCACCTGACAAATGAGATCGTAATATATATATATATATATATATATATATATATATATATAAAGCAAGAAATTAAGCACTGCGAGTTCAGAAAATTGGTCCATCGGCAGGTGATGGAGAGTTGAAGAACTTTGCAATTAATTAATTTGACTTTAACCAAACGCGTTATATATATATATATATATGTAGCTGGATCGACATGTTCTATCTGGAAGTTGAACGGGAGGGTTTGGTCATTGACTTCAGTCTTGTAGGCCCAGCAAAACCAGCCACGAGACTTTCGATCTACCAAGAACTCGTCAAAAGAGACATGCTGGATCATCAGATTAACGACATGATCAGCCCACATCGTGATTTCGGAGGAGTGTTAATTGGGATAGCAACTTGTCGTTATCCGCGTAGTCCTCATCTCCTTACAATTTATCATGTTTTCGTAACTTTTATATGTATATTTATAGTTGACTAGCTACCACATGTATATATCGTGGTAATTAATAACCTCTCAACAACCTGTAACAGCGCATTACTGTATTTTCCTTTTCCCTCCTGTTTCATGTCGTCTGCAACTTCTTCCTCCACCACTTCATCACCCATGCACTGTTGCCGATGATTAATTCTCCTGCTACTCTTCCCAACGTCGCTGGATCGTTACCTACGTACGGCCTCTTAAACTCTCAAAATTAAGACAACTATATATATATCTCATGTGCCAATGAAGCCCAGTTTCCCCTCTACTTCATTGCCATGATATGATTGATGGGTTTGATAGATGGTATTGATCCATTCTCACCCAAGTTTCTCCCTGCCCCCATCAACAGTACCGACACCAGCTCTACCTCAGTGTGAGTCTCCCGCAAGCATCAACCCACAGTTGATACTGTGGGTCAGGCGATCGAGTACCAGTTGTCACTTGGGCTGAGGAACTTTTTTTTCCTCTCTGTCTGAAGAGCTTCTTCCCCTGGTCAGCATGCCTCCGTATTTCGAAGGAGACATGGGACGCCCTGGTGACGTCATTTTCATCCCATGCATAGTCTCTCTCTCTCTCTCTCTCTCTCTCATCCCCAAAATAGCGAGGTTGAGATACAAGGATCCAGGGTCATAAGCACATGAACCACAATTTTTTTTTAAAAGAGAAACTCATGAACCCAAACAAGACCCAACGAAACATACACAAGGCGAAGGAAGTCAAAACAAAGAGACCGATAGCAAAAGCCTGAGACTATTTAACTCGAGATGATTGGGTCTTCGATGATTCTTTCTTTTGCTCCTGCGGGCGGACTGGAAAGAAGCATCAAACTCTAGACCCTACTCATCAACCGAACCATCAAACTCGTCGGGGGTAACATCATGAACCGAAGAGTGGATATCATGTTGCAGCGGTAGCGCGGGGGAGCCCCGGGGAGCATCATGCGAGGCAGTCGGGGGAGGGTGCTGGAAGGGGACATCACAGGTGGAACCACCGACAGCCTAAACGGAGGTAGCAGGTGGTGGAGAAACGTCGTTGCGAGGCTCAGCTCGCAAAGCCAGGATCACGTCGTGGGGAGGCTGCAAGGGTAGCGGAGACGGCGCCAAATTAAGGCGTTGCAGCAACGCATGGCCGAAGGAGGCCAGAAGCTCCCGGCCAAGAAAAGACTGGAAGAGCGTTGACTTCATCTCTCATCGCACGCAGAGCAGCCAACCGGGCCAACTGCTCCGCTTCCTTAGGGAGGAGGACGACAGCCGGGTCCGTCAGAGCAGTCGGGATGGCCAGAGAACCACCGTCAGGTGGGTATGCTGGCTGGCCGGAGGCGCACTCGGTCCCCACCTTGTCACCACCTTCAGAAGAAGCAGACGCTGTAGGGGAAGGAACCACCTAGCCCACCGCATCAAGGGAGGCGAGGCGAGGCGCATCCGTAGCAGCAGCAAGGGAGGGCGGCTGAGGAGGAGACCAGCAGCGAGCATCCGGGGTTAAGTGAAGGCGAGGGCCCGGAGGAAGAGGAGTCCTCGGCATTGCTCAGGATATCACCGGAGGCAGCAGAGCGGTCAGCCAAAGGGGACGGCTGAGAGAGACCAGCATCAGCAGGGACACTAGGCGCGTCGGTTGCAACGCCGCTGTCGGCACCGGATGCCACGGCAGGAGGGTGGCTAGCATCCACATAAGCAGCGCCGTAAACCGAAGGAGAGGCAACCGATGCAGCTACACCAGCAAGGGTAGCAGCCGGCTGGATAGGAACTAGAGGAGGAGTACCTGCCAAAACCTCTGTAGAAGGGGACAAAAAGGCTACGTGGACAGAGTCGGGCACAAGTGGGTGCCGAGCAGCAAATTGAAGAGTATCAACCGTGGCTGGAGCAACAACTGGGTTGGCCACAAGCCCATCCGGCGAGGCCAGAGTAAGGGACACACTAGACGGCCCTGCAGGAGCAAACACCCGGGAGGGGATAGCAACAGGAACATGAAGGCCAGCAGCAACCACAGTGCTCGGAAGATGTAGACCTGGGGCAACCGAGACAGTAACAGCTCGATCAGCAACGAGGGGAGTACCAACGGGAGCTGCAATCGGAAGAAAAGAGGCAGCAACACCGTCACAAGCAGGTGACAGGATGGAGTCGCCTAGAACCTGATCGAGCACTTGGAGGGCAGCACCACCATTGCGAGGGACCACAAGAGGTGGAGGGTTAGAAGGAGCCAAGGCACTCCCTGGGGCCTGAGATGGACGCCAAACTCGCTTAGGAGCAACCGAAGCTGGTGGAGCACCGTTTATAACAGGTAGAGGAGCACCCACGGCAGGGGGACCATCGATCGCGGACAACGGTCTTCTTCTTGCATTTGGAGGAGATATGACCCAGGCGCTTACAAGAAGAGCAATGCAGGGGCAGAGCTGGGTAAACCACACGTTGCCAGTTACCACCAGACCCAACGCCAACCCATACGCGATTGGGAGGTTGCTTCGAAACATCAAGTTGAACACAAACACGGGCAGCATCAGTGCGGATTAGACACAAGGTGTTGCGATCCACTTGAAGAATAGGACCTATGATGCCTGCAACTGAATGGATCATGCCCTCAGTAAAGAAGTTGGCAGGAAGACCAGGTAACTCCAACCACACAGGGACAAAAGGAGAATCTTCATCCCGAGAGAAGGCCATCGACTATTTAGAAAACCAGAATGATTTGCCTTTGATATGCAGAGACTCCTTCAGAAGGACTTGCAAGAAATCCTCATGATTCTGAAAACGCAGCATCAGGTGCCTCCCATCCAAGACACTAATAATGAAATCTTGCTTGAGTTGGAACCGCTGGGCGAGATGCAGCCTAATGTCCTGGTAAGCAAGTCGACTCAAAGGCGTATTGGCCACAATGGCATGTTCCAAAGGTTTACAAGAAAGGTAAATCTTATCAGGAGTGAAAAACGGTGCAGGCTCCCCCAAGTCTGCAAGGATTGGGCTATGAGCAGCAAAAGAGGGAACATGAATCATAACTTATTTAACTAATACGGGATTATTGGTCAGAGACTATACTCAAATATTCCAGCACTCTATTACTGACTACCTTCGTCAAGTCACAAGAATGCTGATAATCTCACCGCTCTTGTCCAGATTTATTATCGATATGGACATTCTGGCAGCACCTGTTATAAGAGGTTTGATCACTCCTGTATATGCTCCGCCCATGCCACAGCATTCTTACCATCCTCCCGTGCGTGCCCACCGTCCAATCTCTGATCTGCCGCCGATGCAACCTCCTCAGCCAGCGCTGCAGCCTATTATGGGGCTCCCTACCGGATGCCCACCGTGCAGTCCAATATCTATCTGGTATATATATATCCAGCCATACACTATCTCACTGCCGATCGATCTACAGAATCCGAGTCTTCGTCGCCCGTATAATTAATGGCTCTGATACCATGTAAGACCAAAGAAAGGACCTGCACCTGTCGTGCCCTTCCTGGGTAAGTATGTATCGGGTAAATGACAAGGTTACAAGTTGTTGAGTGGTTACATCAACGATACCTGTGGCAGCCAATAGAAGTCACAACAGCACGATAAGTTCTAAGGAGATGAGGACTACGTACGTGGCTAACGACAAGCCATTTTTTTACATCACACAAACCAATATTGGTGCTGCTCACTGGATTGTTACTGTTCTTGTCGGAACCATGTAAACAAAGACAAGGAGTGAAGTGCCCAGAGAAATCGGTAAACGGCATCCAGATCGACCAGGAGCAATTTAGAAGGGTTCAGCCGTACATAAAGGCTACAGATCAAAAGAAAAGGCAAGCTAATTTGTCATTTTTCATTGCAAATGTCGTTCAATTATTATATGGTATTAGAATATATAGTCCCACATTGAATATAGGGTAAATCTTAATACCCGTCTCAGGCGGTCACACGGGTGCAAGATTATCCGTTCGGGATGGAATTGGCCACACGAGTGACGGGTAACCGTGCGGAGATGGGGCACCAAACATGACTCTTGAATATATAAGGGCTACTTTGTTAATCGAACTGTCGGTTGAATTTACAATCCCATAAGAGAAAAAAATAACGGGACCCACCCGCTCCCCTCCCACACAAGAGCGGCATTCGACCCCGAGCACCGTGTTCGACCCTTTGCGGTCGAACACGGTACCCGTGTTCGAATAACAAAGTAGCCCTAAAGGAGTACTGCAATTCATGGTGCATGTTCCAAGAATATAGTGCGCCTTTTTTTTCATACATGCAGTAATGTCCACTTAATTAGTCTGAGTGGGTGTAGCTGGACCTAGCTCTAATTAGTCAAACTTCATCCATTCAGTGAGCGGGACTAGCTGATCTCAATCGATGAAATTAGCATCTTTCATTTACTCTCCCCCTGATTTGGGAGGTAATTAATTAAGCCGTACGTCCCTATTCTTTGACCTATTAGGATCTTGTTTTTTCTTTCCACCAATTAATTAACAAACTCCACAATATATATTAATTACATGCATGCTACATTCAAGTGCCGCTGTAATAATTTGCGATTGCTAAAATGCAGTTTGAAGTCCTCACCGCAAACTCTCAGTACTCGACGCCTCCCATCGATCCCACAAATTCTTGAGTATAAATCCCCAATTAATTAGTCCGGGCATCCTAAAACATTGAACGTTTTTTTTTATGAAGATCCACACATGATTGAAAAGACCCACACTAGCTAGCTGCCGGATGAAAAACTTGCAAATTGGAATCCACGAAAAGGGAGTACTCATCCATACGCCACATTTAATGGTAACCACTAGTTCTATCACTTGGAAGAGCAAAACATTACGTGCATAGTAGATTTCATGGACTCACATACCAGCGATAGCCGGTTCATGGCGGCATAAAATAACCCTCAACTGTTATTAATGCTCAACCCTTCATATATACCGAAAACACTTGAAACACACAAACAACCATCAGCGTTCACCTTAATTACTGCAACGACGACACACTACGCTATCTCAAGAGATGGGTTTTGCCCATTTGAGAGAGACGACCCGTGGCTAGACGAGTTTGCGTTCAGCTGCTGTTGACCAGCCTGCAGTTGGCCCTGATCTGCCCGTTTGTCCCCGTGAGCGGGCTGATGTTGCCCATGCTGATCATGGACGCCCCGAAGCTCTGGAAGAAGGTGCTCTGGCTGCCGGCGAAGCTGTTGACGATGGAGACGGTGGAGGCGCCACTGGCGGAGAAGAGCTCCTGGTCGGACTGGAGGAGCCCCCGGTTGTTCTGCAGGTTGGTGAAGTAGTTGTTGTCGAAGGCGTCCGGGGAGGAGGGGTCGAGGTTGTTCAGTGTGGAGGTGCCGCCGCTCTGGGGGCACGCCTGCCGCAGCGTGACCGCGTAGGTAGTGTTCAGCGTCGGGTCGGCGCTGCCGGTACTGCTGAAGTTGTAGAGACGGCTGCTGAATGTGAAACATTGCGCCCTCCCGAAGGTGTGCGCTCCTGCATACGCATCATGCAAGAACACCAGCAGGCACATCTAGCTAGCTGAGTGAGTAACTAGGGTTTTGAAGGTTGGGTGGGGGGGGGGGGGGGAGAGGAGTGTCGGTGGGATGTGGTTACCGGACAAGGCGACGAGGGCGGTGTCGTTGAGGCCGACGGCGGAGAACTTGGATTGGATGGAGCTGAGGCTCTCGAAGGGGTTGGGGAGGGAGGTGTTGGCGCCTGACCGGCTCGCCGTCGTGCCGTCCCTCCTCCCGAGGGGCACGCTGTAGTTGGGGCCTCCTGCCTGCACTGAAAGAGCAGCCGAGTTCTGGTGAGTGGTTTAGGTAAAGAGAAAACTGCATGATTTTGTGACATTAAAAAATAATAATACACTTCAAATTTGATATTTATACATATAAGAGATTTTTACATACAAATCCTTCCGAACTTAGCTAATTGTCCAATGATCTATGAGTTGCAACTATTTACCTACGAGCTCTTACAATCTTATCCCTCTTACTCATATGATTTGCGTTCGTGAAAATAATAAAATATCTCATAAAATATTTCATCGAGAGCGTGACAAGACATTAGAAAAAATAAAAATACCCCCTAAATGTGGGTCCCCATAAAATCTCTCTCTCCCCTTCCTCCCCACCACAGCCACCTCTGATCACGTCTGAAAACCCTAGCTGCCCCACCCACACCCTGCCCTGCGGGGACCTCCAGGCCATCTACAATGCCTCCACGCCGGCTTGCCGCTGGCCTTGCTCGCCCTGACAGCAGCACCCTGACGACCACCCGACCACCTGGCTGTGCCACGCCATGAACCTTGATGGCAACACTATGCTAGCTCGCTGCCTCCCTCCTCATGCCTAGGTTGCCTGGGGCAAGAAGTTGGCTTAGGCTGGCTCCACATCACCCTCTGCCTTGCTCTCTCTCTAGGATGGACACCCTAGGTATGAGGGGGGTCGCCTGTATGGAGGGAAAGGGGGGTCACCGGAGGCGATGCAGGAACCCACAGACTCCCCGATGCATCGACGAAGAGTCGCCGGGGCAGGAGGTGTTTGTCTCTAGTTGTCACCGACAGCAACCTCTCCCACCTGCCATTTTGTAACAACGCTTTTGACTTCGTCTTCTCTTGTCGCCAAATGATCGAATGGATGAAACGACTAGCGAATCTTGTCTCTGCAATTTGGAGGTATTGAAACCCGAAGGATTCCCTGTGGTTCATACGTTATTTGCTAGAGATTTGTACAGTCAGAACTCATTTCTGGTTCTTTTCCCTGGCTTCAACTTGGTTAGAAATCGTGATATTGATGGGTCAGATTTTTTGGCCATGCATGAGCTAGTTTTGCATAAAGGGGACGCAATCAGATTCTTGGCCCCGATATGGGGGTGGAAGATTCATCGATGATGAGGTCAAAGATGTTGGGTACGTGGAGAGGGCCAATATTCGATCTACTGAGCAGGGTATCACCGTGGCTACAGTAGATCGAGAGCGGCTTTCAAAATCTCTCTTGCTGCTAAACATGCCAACTAACACATAAATTTGACTACAATATATATGTTGTGCTGCAAACCTCTCCCGACCCTGATAGGGTACTGGACTAGAGGGATCCTATTTTTCCACTGGCTGGGTTGCTACCATGACTGCTTTTGTCAACCAACAAAAACACATAACCTTGCATGCAGAGTAATTGAGTTAGAAAAGCTCCTACTCTTTTCAAGTTACTATAAACAGCTCCATAAGAGAACACATAATGAAGACATCGCCTTCTCACTCGAAAATGCAACAATTTTCTAATAAAGAACAACTCTGAAAGAAGAGGAATCCTGAAGGGGAAGAGGAGCATATCACATCTCTGCATTATCATTGAACCAATCTATAAACTTGACCCTACAACAAGAACAGAGACCAGATGTTGGAAGAGACCCCATCGACAATGCTCAAGAAAACAGAGTCGCCCACTCGACACACACAAGAACAAATAGAAGTCCAAACTTTTCTACAAAAAACAACACCCCCTCTTTCCCCCGACCTCCAAGCATCGGAGTACATGAAGGGGGTGAGATGAGAAGTAGTGTCATATATAGACAAGAACAGGGATTGGGTGGGTGAGTAGGGAGGGTTACCTCTCCCTTCAGCATCGTTATTGTCCTTGCACTTGAGGAACCTCCGCCCATTCGTCCTTAATAAGTTCATCACCTTCCTGTTGCAGGGCAAAGAGCATCCTCCTACACCCCCCCCCCACACCCACCCCAGCACAGAAGGGAACCCCACGAACTTGCACCTTTGCACTATGCTATGGCGCCGCTGGAGGAGAGAGAGAAGTACAAATGTAGAAGGAAGGTGGGGGGGAGGGGAAGAGAAAAGGAAGGTTTTTTGTATGTCCAGTTGTAGTCTTGCAGAAGAGTGGAACTGGACGCATCAAGTAGGACGTGCTCCCCAGAGTCACCAAAACATGATGGTCGTCGCTATTGTCGGGTCTCTCTCTCTCTCTCTCTCTCTAATCATGGGTAATTTGATCTTTTTTTAATCTTGAGTTGAGTTAATTATGATCCAGTTAACTTCTGTCGAACAAAATGAACCGAGCTTATTTGCACAACGATGACAATTGTAAGGACTCACAGAGAAATAATTATAACTCCAGAACTAATCGATAATTAGTTAAATTTATAGGGGCTTATATGTAAAAATCTCTAAATGTAAATAAATATCACTATCTATTCATTGAATGTCTTACCTCTTACAATAAAAAGATAATATTCTTTTGTATTCTCAAAATATATTTCTAAAGTATCCCAAAAAAAATTTTTAAAAAAAGTGGAGGGTGGACTTACTTTAACTCACATTTAATCCTGGAAAAATAAATATACGAGACTAAGATTTTCTAACAATCAAGTTGGACGTGGAAGTATATATTTGAACTCAGGTCACACTCCTTACATATCCAAGCATGCTAGGTCCCATCATAAAAAACAAAAAAGCTATGGATTTCTTGGAGTACCAGGCTGGCCGTCCTGACTTGTTTCAGCCGGCTCGAGTTGATCCGAGTCCCACTCAGTTCTTAAACTAAACGGGCGCCGACAAGTGTTTGGTTTGGATCCATTCGAAGGTTGACGCTTGCAGGCTAAAGGAAGACTGAAGTGTACACAGTCAAAAGCGTGCATGCTTACGGGAAATAGAACATAAAACAAAAGAGGGAGAAAAGCAACTCATCCATGGTAAGCAGCTAGCAAGGGACACGAGAAGACCGATTAACTAAAGCTGGCGAGGAGACTTAAATTAAGCAAGTGTGAAGGGCATCTGAATCCACTAAGAAGCAGGCTTCATCTTACCTTTTCATGTCACCAATCCATGCTAGAGGCCTCTTAAGGGAGAACATCAGGTAGACGGGTGACTAAGTACGGATTAATGATTCCGGCCATTAGTTTATTCCATCTGATTTTGGAAAAAGAATACAGATCAAGAAGGAAAAGGCTATCCATGCATGCAGGGAAGAAGATATTTATATGATAAAACACGCGGAAAGCAAAAGATGTGATAGACTGACACCAATTAGCTAAGGAAGCATGGAGGCTCACCAAGGAGGAGAGCATTATCACATGATTTTCCTCACCACAATACTATTGTTAGAGATCTCTTTATTGGACCAAAGAAGACGGGATGGAGGGTCAAGGAATTATCTGCGTTCAGTTCCCACCAGGGAGACGGAGATCTGAGCGGCGAGGGCGAGGATGTCGGCGCAGGAGACGACGCCGGGACAGACGTTCTCGACGGCAGCCTTGATGTTGTCGACCACGCCGAAACCCCTCACGGAGTTCGCATTCGGGGCCGCGTCCTTCTCGCTCTGGATGCTTGTACTGTTGTCCAAGAGGATGGAGGCATCGCAACCCTAGAAGAAACAAGTAAAAAACACGCACATATTTAAGTGAACAGAGATGGCATCACGCTCTGCACGCTACTGCATGCATGCGGCCCCCATTTGCATGAAACGCATAGCTAGCTTCGTCTTCTTTGAAGTTTAATTAGGAAGAGATGACGTATAGGAAAAGTATTAGAAGAAGGTAGGGCTTGGGAACAAGGTGGTGGTGAGATGGGAAGTCTCTCACAAGAACGAAGCAGTCATGGAAATGAAGCCGGACGAGGCTGGCGAGAATGCGTCCGTCTGAGCTTCGGGCTTGCTGTATGACCCCGGTGACGATGCTCGTCAGGTTGGAGCAGGTGCTCGAGTAAAAGGTGGTGCTCAGCTGGCAGTTGCATCCATGGAGGAGGAAGGCCAAGAGAAGGATTGTGGTTACGAGGGAGGAGGGAGAGGATGGGGAAACCATGGTGGTCTAATCTGCGCCTTAGGGTTTGCAGAGAGGAGAAACGAAGATCTAGTGGTGCGCTTTCTCTCCTAGGTTGGTACGTGTGTGCTCTCTAACACAGCTAGCACTAGGACATATTTATAGTGGTGGATTGGAGAGAGGGAGACTTTTCGGGAAAGGGGTGAGAATTCTCTCCTCATCTACTTGGATAAGTCATGCATGAATTTCCTCCCGGATGTTTGCAATACCGCCGACTGCACTCGAAGTCTCACACCAACACAAATGTTTGGCAGGTGAAATAAACTAATTTAAACCTCTCTCTCTGTGTGTGTGTGTGTGTGTGTGTGTGTGAAGGGCAGGTAGGTACGGCAGCATGCAGAAGTCCCAGCATCAATGGAGCTAATTGGGGTCTCTACCCGGCTCTGATCAGTACGTGAATGCATGTGTTTGGACTAAATAAATCACGGCAGATTTGACATAAAGAAGGACGCAACAAGGCAAGTGTTGAAATCTTCGAGCACCAAATCTTGCGAAATTTGTGCAATGATCAGACAATGTTAGCAGAACATGCCGGACGAAGATGCTCCCCATACATCTTTAATTTCGTGTCCAGCTAGAGATCGAGAAGCTGTTTCCCCTTAATTGTCAACCAAGGGGGGAAAAAAGCGACAAAAGATCGGTACGGTGGATCTGGGGTCTGGTCGGAGAAACCCTCTGCGAGCACACCCCACACCAAGCAATGCTCTTGCATGATTAATACAAATTAATTAACCCCATGCAGGAGTAGTACTAATTAATTAACGTTATAAGTTATCTTTCGACTTCTGTACATTCTGTGACAGCTTCAGTTAAAAGCTAGCGTTGCTTAATTTGCCATGCAAACAGCGCGAATGGGTAAAGAAAACTACATAGCTATATATATATATATATAGCTAAGATGCCGGCCAAATCTCCCATTTTCTCACATATGGAAACCCCAGATGAAGTGCCCACTAGATCGTATTCCACTGTCAGGAGGAACTTGGGAGGATTTTGTATATGGTTTCGCCATTTTCCACGTCTGAGTTGCACCGATATATATATCCTGATGAACTTCACGATTTCCAGGCCATTCTCTGGATTTCCCCAGCAATCAAACGAGAGAAAGAACTCCATTATTTAGTGGCAACGATACCGATCGATTATTCTCATATAAAAAAACGACTATATACGAAATATATAATTATTAACAAATGGGTTTAGTGAAAGGTATATATGGAATATATTTCAGATATCATAAACCAAGAAAAGCGGCAATCAAGTAGGTTGGCCTTGCGGCTACGTTTCGTGTCATATTCATAGGATATGTTAGAAATTTTACAAAACAAATACTTCATGCATTGCGAAGTCAGAAACAAAGATGGCTTCTGCGCGTTCTTCCACAACTCTAAGCCGATTGGTATCGGGACATTCTACATTTGGTATGGTTAAAATGGGCGGGCATAAATTGGGTTAAGAGAAACATGGTTAATCTCAATTTTAGGGTTGAAAATGGGGATAGGTCATTAATTCTAATCTTTTGTTGGAATGACTTATCCTCATTTTTCTAACCACATTTCACCCCTTGTGTACTAAAAGTACATGAGAATAAGATTAGATATAAATTATCTTAGAATGACTTACACTTATTCTTCTCAACTTTTATCCCAATACCAAATATCACCAATCTCGTTTGATTTGAGAATAATGCAGGGATATCTCCGACACAACGCCATTCTGGGTTTGACTTGGCCATTATCGGTAGGGATAAAAGAGACTAAGAGGAATGAGATTATCTCCAAAAATGACGTTAGAAATGGGATAAGTCGTTTCATCATTTTAGTTGAATGACTTATTCTCACCCCCATTAACCTCGTTTCTCTCTCTTTAAATTTGGACAAAAAAATAATTCAATTTATCTTTAACAATGATGATTAACACTAATATTGTTAATATTACTCATTATGATAATTAAAAATAAACATTATTACTAATATATCATGATCATTAAAGATAAATTAAAATTAATTAATTTATATTGATATTTATTATTAATGATCATGATTAACAATAAGATTGCTAAGATTACTAATCATGATCGTTAAGGATAAACACTAGTGCTAGTCAAGATCATGATTAGAACAAATATTTAAAATATTACTAATCATGATCATTAAAGATAAATATTAACATTAATCATGATGATTACGAATGACATTAATTAATTTTACTAATGTTATTGTTTTTATATTAATGATCATGATTAGAGCTAATATTATTAATATTACTAATTATAATCATCAATGATAAATATTAATGTTAATCATGATCATTAAAGATAAATATACTAGACAAAAATCTTACCAGTGTTAATTAATTGTGCTCACGAAGATTAATATTAATAAACAATACTAGATAAAAATCTTACAACGGTTGTCCACACACTCCTAACATTTGACCTTGGAGGGCGACTCGGGTGATGAACAACGTCACTGGGTTTTTCTAATTGCCGCACGCCGGAGACATGATGTCCTTCTCGCTCTCAGCATGATGTATTCCGCCATGGCTCTTGGCCATTGGCTTAAGACATCTCAGTGTGTCACACACTCCGGATACGTAATATTTTAAAATTTTTATTTTTACAATTTTTTTTAAAAATAACTTTTAAAATATTTTAACTTGAGGTATGAATCATGTTATTGTTAAATTATTTTTAAAAATAATAAAATAATATTAAATATGTTTTTAATTAATTAATTTTAATTTTTAAAATAATTCGACGATGACGTGATTTATATTTCAAATTAATATAACTTAAAAATCACCCTAAACTTTTTAAAAAATTAAAAAATTAAAGATTTTGCACACCCAAAATGTGCCGCAAGCATTTCTCTTTGGTTAATTTGCACGTGCATATGGCTTTAGACAGCATTTCGTTCGGATGGTTGGGAGATTCCAATATTTAGAATCTCCTGCAAAATCATAAGACCAACCAAATGTTACGTAGAGACATCGACTTGCACGCTATGGAATTTTTATGAAGTGATAGAATGTAGACTCATCGGCGATTTGAGTGACGGAATCGACTTCAACAAAAGTATTAAATATATATCTATGTTTAATCGTCTCTTGTTAATTGGGTCGCATGTTTGGGCCAAATGGGCCATATTTTATGTTTTGTAGTAATTATGTCCCCAATTATCATGTAAGAGTCTTTTTTTTATTTGTGTCTTTTAGTCTTCCTAAGGGAGTTATGAGTGGTAGGAAATATGTGTTAGGTGAGTTATCTTTTGGTCTTCTTTGTGGAGTCTATAAAAGGTATTGTAATCTTTGTTTATGCAATGAAGTGATTAGAATTTTTGAAAACATATCCCAAGTGAGGTGAGAAGCTTTGCGTGCTCTTCTCCGAGAAGGAGATGAGGTGAGAAGCCTCCCCCCCCCCGGTTGAGATGCCCGGATAACCACCGTCCACCTCCTTCCCACCATCTTCCCTCTCACCACTCTCCCCTTCCCCACCATTGCATGTCCCTGCCCATTTCTCTTTCCCACAGCCACGCCCACAATGGTCTTAGGTTGGAAACATGGGTGCATTGTCTCCATGACAGAGACGGGTGAGAAGCCCCACCCACGTCCTCCTACCTCGGTACCATCGTTGCCCTCTCTCCAGCCACCGCCGGCCCTGTAGCCATCTCCCACCTTCCTTCTTGCCGTCCGCCTCCTTCATCCCGTCGCCATGCACCATGCCAGATGTGAGGACCCAGCCCCCCCTCTCTGTTCTCCCACCCAGTCACCCTCCCACCATGCCCCACAACCCCCCCCTCCATACCAGCATGCACCATCCCACCAC
This sequence comes from Amorphophallus konjac, assembly GCA_022559845.1. Classification (NCBI taxonomy): domain Eukaryota; kingdom Viridiplantae; phylum Streptophyta; class Magnoliopsida; order Alismatales; family Araceae; genus Amorphophallus; species Amorphophallus konjac. The sequence goes on from JAHNEJ010001060.1 coordinate 202,134, forward strand.
AAGTAAAACGTCTCTTGCCTTTCCCTGGCCCCACCCTCCCCCCCCCCCCCCCACTTTTCCAACTCCCACCTGCAAACGCGAACAGGGCCACTGGCCCCCCCTGTTCCACCATCACCACCTGCGGACAGCCACCCCAGCCCCCCCGCTCCACCACCTGCGGACAGCCACCCCGGCCCCCCCTTACTACTCCCTTTATTCCCCTGCCCACACCGTCCCACTCCACAGCATCGAGCCCACTGCCACCATCACCTTGCGACCACACACCACCGAGCCGGCCACTCTACGTCACCGGCCGCATCTGCACTGTAACGACCCGAGAATCCGATTACTGGGAAGGCCCGATAACCCGAGACTCGCACCGCCGCCCACGAGCCGGGAGGGCTCGGAAGGGCTAAAAGGAGTGTGGAGGCACAAAGAAATAAGAAATAAAGCAGGACAACCAACAACAACAAGCTGAAAGAAAGAACAACAACTGCTACAACAGAGTCCAGTCCAACAGAAAGTACAGTCTAAAGCAGTAAAACGTACCACATGCCAAGTGAACACTCGGCCCGACAAGCTGGCAACTGAGAACCTCCGCTCCGCACCCACGAACCTCGCGGAAGAACCGCCACACCTGAAAAGCAGGGAATGAGTCTCCAAAATAGAGACTCAGTAGGGATCCCGCGGAACCCCAACCGGAAACAACGGCGGTAGCGGAAAGGAGAGCTACAACTACAGCAGGAACATCAAACCGGTGGCCGGTCAAAAACTCGGCACTACAGCTACTCCTACTGTACTGGAAGGTACACCTCGATCACGCAGCCGAAGCTACCAAACCACGCTAGTGCCGCCTACCGAAGTAACAACACACGGCAACCATGCCGCAGAGGCCTGTCCCCCGGACACAGCTGACCTGGACACGCTGTCCAAGGTGCAACCCCGACCATCCGATCGCGGGTACCGCACCACAAGATGGAACCTCGGTAAAGCCACTAGCGCTAGACTCACGACGCGAAGACCAACACACGCGCCACGGCAAAACAGCCGAAGGACTCAACGGTCGACACGACCGAAAACCCGAAGGTCAAAACCACGAAAACTGGTAGTCTGTCACTCCCAACTCGACAGGAGTACCGCCCACTAGAAGCACAGCCGGTAGCGTCCCCTGACGTCTTACACCGCACCGCAGGTGAACCGCCTGACGTGGTAGGTCCTACCCGAGGCGCGAACACTGTACAAGTAACCACTAACAAGTGACTAGCTGGGGTCACGCCCGTCGACGTGCGTCCACAGTCCCCAACCACGTGTGCACACACAGACCACGCGTCCTAGGTCTGGCCCTCTGACTGGTTTTCCCCCGCAGCCGGACTCTGGCTACGACGAGGGGCCCTGACGGAAACCAGTCTAAAACCGCCCTCTGAGTAAGCCCGTACACCACTCCCTGGTGCGACCAGCACACGCGTACTGGTAGGCTACGACTAGTGGAGGGTCACTGAAGGAGTAGACTCTCAACGGAAAACAACGTCTGCATCCGACGACGTACGGGGGACACCCCACGTACCGGCCCCGTCACACGGTGACCACAGACGGTGAAGACACAGGACTCGTAGTCCACGGTCATGCACGCACCGTGCGCGAGAGTCGAGAAAACTCAAGTGACGCTAAGCCACTGGACTCTGGATAGTCCTCTAAATGCACTACACCCAACGGTCCTTGAGTCACAAGACTCGGGGTTGAGGCCGTTGCACGTGACAGCACAAGGCCGTCAATCTAGTCCAATCTCTAGGTCTAAAACCACGGTAGCACGAGTACCGAGACAACACACGAGTCGCCAAGATCACTCCCTCGGGAAGGGAACGCAAGGGACTAAGGCCACTCACACGGGCCACACGGAAAAACACAGAAGCACGATTCCCAGGGCAGCACACAAGCCACAACGACGATTTCCCATCTTGAAGCAAGCGGGAAACCTCCAGCCCCAGGCCGGATAACTGGACTCGCAGTCCAAGGCCAAACACATGGCCCACATGGGAATCGCCTTCCAAAGAAACTCACGACATGCGGGGGAGACCCCACCGCACGCACACCGATACACGGTGACTCGATCGAGCGTAACACGAAAGCCCGGAACACGTGGGATCACCCGGACCCACCACACCTACGGGCACGCTAATCGAGGCAACACGGTCCTTCCCGACATCCCAAAAATATGGACACAGAACCCATGGGGTGTCCGGGATACTCACAAGGCCGGAGGTCGACCACTGGGTCACAACCGAGTCGACCGGAGACCAACACAACACAATCGGAACGCTAAAAGGTCACCTAGACCCTTAAGCTCGTGGCACGCAAAACGAGGTAAGTGGGACAACCCATGGACACCCAAAGACACGGTCACGGAACTCCACGGGGTGTCCAAGACACTCACGAGACCTAAAGTCAACCACTGGGTCACAACCGGGTCGACCGGGGGTCAAAACAGCGCAAATAGGAACCAGAACATGGTAGTGGTCACCTGGTGACCGCGACCAGATAGTGGTCGACCGGGGACCGCGACCAGATGGTAGCGGTCGACCGGCGACCGCGACCATGCTGTCACGGTCACCTCTCGACCGCGACAAGCTACGCGCAACCCCGATGGTAGCGGTCGCCCGAGGACCGCGACCAGGTAGTAGCGGTCATCCCATGACCGCGACTAGACCAAAGCGGTCTATCGCACGACCGCGACGCTCGAAGGCCTCCTCGACCAAAACACAAAGGATGAACGCGGTTCTCCCAAGACCGCGACCAAATGGTAGCGGTTTCTGGTGGACCGCGACCATTTCGGAAAACCGAGAACGGCGGGAAAACACCCAAAAATCCACGCCACGCCCCCAAACATCCACGGATGAGGGGGAAAACATAGGGGAAGCTCCCCAACAACCCCTAGCATGCATCTACGGCCTCGGATCGGCCAGAAACGCAATGAAACGGGAGATCGGCCCACAAGCCCTAAAATATGGATTTTGCCCAAATCACCCCGTTTGGCCCGCTCGGCTCACCGTAGCCTACGAAACTTGCGGGAAAGGAAGTGCACGAGCTGGGGGTCCATCACCCTACCTCCACCGAAGATTTCGTGCACCGTGGACGCCGATCCACGAAGAAAACGCCGTTGAAGCCTCGCCGTTCCACGAACTCACGGCCAAGCTTCACCGCGCCCTCGAGCCTCGATCCTCGACCCATCCTCACCGTCCTCCTCGCCCGCATCGCCCCGCCTCGCCCCCGCCTCGGTCCGTCGGCCGCCGGAGAGGAGAGAGTGAGAGGAGAGTGTGGGAGAAGAGAGAGAGGGTGAGAGTGAGAAATGAGAGGAAGAGAGAGGGTGGGGGGTATATATAGGCAAATCCAGAAAATCAGAAAAATCCCCAAAAATAGAAAATCACACCTGCTCGATCCTCGCGACGCGCTGATCGCAACGGTACCACTCGCGCCCAGGTGAACGGCCCGGTTCACCCGCAACGAGCTTCCGAAGGGAAAGCCGAAACCCACGCCGGGAATCGGAAAACACATGCGGAAAAAGCCGCAGAACGCCTCCGGACCTCCGAAACGACTCCGGATCGCGCCGATCCGAACACGAAAGATGTCCGAAATGAAATTTCGGACACAACGGAGTCGGACGCTCCGAGAAACCAGATCCGGGACCCACGAACGAGGATCCGAAAAATCCCGGGGCATTACATGCACTGCCATCGTCGGACCCTGCCGAGCTCGCCAACAACCACCCAGCGCCACCTTCTGCACCTCCGAGGCCGCTGCAATGGTCACCACCGGCCATCCCTCAACTGCCATGAGGTCGTCGTCTCAAGCGCTGTCCCCTCCGAGCATGGCGAGCACGGCAACCGGCCATGCATTCTGGCTTCCGAGCACGACGCTGGCACCCCCATCGAACACGTCGGTTTGAGCCGCATGGGCGTGCATCTCCGCCTCCCTCCGATCTAGGCCATTAGCGGATGTTCCCTCTCCCTTTTACAACAGCCCTCCAATGCTCCCTCAATGTTCCCTCTCCCTCTTAGACAAGCTGCCCACCACATGCTCCCTCACCCTCTCCCTCATCTTACAACACCCTACAACTCCACACCCTGCCCTACGGTTGCCCCAGATATGAAAAAAAATGCAGATAAATCTGAAAACAAGGTATTGCATACTACCCCTCCATTCCCCATGTCCTCTCCCTTTCTTGCTCTCATAGCAACCGAGCTATAACTACCATCTCTCTTCCACTCCTCTCCACCCCCTACCCTTTACTACCCTTAAACATCATAGAAAGCTCAGCACAGACGTCCACTGAGAATGGGCTCAGAACAGAGCACCGTTTGGTGCAACTGTCCCATCCAGGGGAAGGATGGGTCGACCCCCCAGCTCTCTATCTCTCTCTCTCTCTCTCTCTCTCTCTCTCTCTCTCTCTCTCTCTCTCTCTCTCTCTCTCTCTCTCTCTCTCTCTCTCTCTCTCTCTCTCTTGAAGATATGTGGAGAAAAAAAAAGGAAGGTGATAAAAAAAAGAGAAGTTATCTCCAGTGAAGAGAAAAAAAAAGATTGATGAAAAAAAAGAAAGATACAAAAAAGGTTGATATTTTTTTAGAAAAAAATAATGAGAGAAAAAGGAAATTAAAAAATAAAAAGAAAAAATGAGAAAGAGGAATAAAGAAAATTTCAGACTCGGTTTTTTGTATCACATCAAATGGTATCAGAGCAAGTCGTCCGGTTTGTCCCAACAAGTCGGGGTCCTGCAGTTCGAGATTCAAGAATCAAGGTTCGAGGTCGAACCTTCTCCAAGTGGAGGGGTTTGACGGAATCGAGTTCAACAAAAGTATTAAATATATATCTATGTTTAATCGTCTCTTGTTAATTGGGTCGCATGTTTGGGCCAAATAGGCCATGTTTTATGTTTTGTAGTAATTATGTCCCCAACTATCATGTAAGAGTCTTTTTTTTATTTGTGTCTTTTAGTCTTCCTAAGGGAGTTATGAGTGGTAGGAAATAGGTGTTAGGTGAGTTATCTTTTGGTCTTCTTTGTGGAGTCTATAAAAGGTCTTGTAATCTTTATTTAAGCAATGAAGTGATTAGAATTTTTGGAAACATATCCCAAGTGAGGTGAGAAGCCTTTCGTGCTCTTCTCCGAGAAGGAGATGAGGTGAGAAGCCTCCCCCCCGGTTGAGATGCCCGGATAACCACCGTCCACCTCCTTCCCACCATCTTCCCTCTCACCACTCTCCCCTTCCCCACCATTGCATGCCCCTGCCCATTTCTCTTTCCCACAACCACTCCCACAATGGTCTTAGGTTGGAAACATGGGTGCATTGTCTCCATGACAGAGACGGGTGAGAAGCCCCACCCACGTCCTCCTACCCCGGTACCATCGTTGCCCTCTCTCCAGCCACCGCCGGCCTTGTAGCCATCTCCCACCTTCCTTCTTGCCGTCCGCCTCCTTCATCCCGTCGCCATGCACCATGCCAGATGTGAGGACCCAGCCCCCCCTCTCTGTTCTCCAACCCAGTCACCCTCCCACCACAAGTAAAACGTCTCCTGCCTTTCCCTGGCCCCACCCTCCCCCCCCCCCCACTTTTCCAACACCCACCTGCAAACGCGAACAGGGCCACTGGCCCCCCCTGTTCCACCGTCACCACCTGCGGACAGCCACCCCAGCCCCCCCGCTCCACCACCTGCGGACAGCCACCCCGGCCCTCCCTTACTACTCCCTTTATTCCCCTGCCCACACCGCCCCACTCCACAGCATCGAGCCCACTGCCACCATCACCTTGCGACCACACACCACCGAGCCGGCCACTCTACGTCACCGGCCGCATCTGCACTGCCATCGTCGGACCCTGCCGAGCTCGCCAACAACCACCCAGCGCCACCTTCTGCACCTCCGAGGCCACTGCGATGGTCACCACCCGCCATCCGTCAACTGCCATGAGGTCGTCATCTCGAGCGCTATCCCCTCCGAGCATGGCAAGCACGGCAACCGGCCATGCATCCTGGCTTCTGAGCACGACGCTGGCACCCCCATCGAACACGTCAGTTTGAGCCGCATGGGCGTGCATCTCCGCCTCCCTCCGATCTAGGCCATTAGCGGATGTTCCCTCTCCCTTTTACAACAGCCCTCCAATGCTCCCTCAATGTTCCCTCTCCCTCTTAGACAAGCTGCCCACCACATGCTCCCCCACCCTCTCCCTCATCTTACAACATCCTACAACTCCACACCCTGCCCTACGGTTGCCCCAGATATGAAAAAAAATGCAGATAAATCTGAAAACAAGGTATTGCATACTACCCCTCCATTCCCCATGTCCTCTCCCTTTCCTGCTCTCATAGCAACCGAGCTATAATTACCATCCCTCCTCCACTCCTCTCCACCCCCTACCCTTTACAACCCTTAAACATCAGAGAAAGCTCAGCACAGACGTCCACTGAGAATGGGCTCAGAACAGAGCACCGTTTGGTGCAACTGTCCCATCCAGGGGAAGGATGGGTCGACCCCCCCCAGCCCTCTCTCTCTCTCTCTCTCTCTCTCTCTCTCTCTCTCTCTCTCTCTCTCTCTCTCTCTCTCTCGTGAAGATAATGTGGAGAAAAAAAAAGGAAGGTGATAAAAAAAAGAGAAGTTATCTCCGGTGAGGAGAAAAAAAAAGATTGGTGAAAAAAAAAGAAAGATATAAAAAATGTTGATATTTTTTAGAAAAAAATAATGAGAGAAAAAATAAATTAAAAAATAAAAAGAAAAAAATTGAGAAAGAGGAATAAAGAAAATTTCAGACTCGATTTTTTGTATCACATCATTGAGGCTCGAATCTGAAAAAGCTCCCCAAGAGGAACTTTCGACGAGACCGTGTTAGATTTTGAAAGCAAATATCTGTTTACCCCTCTGCTCATCGAGCTCTATTGCCCACGCTTTTGTCATTCTCCCAGCTCGTCGCTGACCCCGTCCAAATGCCCGCATGTGCCACCACTATGTTGCAGTGTCGTTGCATCGTCTTCTTCCTCTCCGATCGTTACAAGAGAAGACGGCCGCCCGCCGACCCACCCCGCCATCGCCCCCACCTCACCTCATCCCGTCGTTGCCCTCACCCCCACCCCGCCGTACGCCATTGCCATCCCCTCTGTTGCCATCACTTGTCGCACGCCGCATCATCCTCTTCATTTTCTTCGTCAGCCGGGCAGAAGACTATAGAAGCTACGGTACTGCGATAAAATGAACAGCGGTGGGCAAAGTTCTCAAACAGTGTTCCAAGGGTATTTAGGTCATTTACCTTTTCCTCTCACCCACCTCAACGATTCAAGACAAATGCAATTTTTCTCCTTTGTTTTTTTATTCAAAATCACCCCTTCTGTCAGAGTTGTACGGTGATTGATATTTTAAAAAAATCTCAAGGGATAAAAGCCCAACCAAACGCCACCTTAATTAGGTGGATCGATTGCTAGCTTATTAGTCAAAACATGCCATGCACAAGAGATGGAGGGCGTCGGGGAGAGAGAGGGAGAGCGATGTCGGGGAGAGAGATGTTATATTCAAGAATAGAGACTAACTGACGACCCTACTAATTGGCCAGTAAATCTGCTACTAATGACTCAATTAATTCTGAAATAAAACATAATTACATGACCCAGCTACTACCAACTGTTGCCTACATTTTTGCATTAGAATTTACCCCCCCCCCCCTATGCAAAATCACGAATACTAAAGAGTTTCATGAAATACACAAAATTTCCAGGTGGGATTGCTTTTGTTAAGCTTGCTCACCTGTTGGACAATCCTTCGTATAGATTAGGCCTTCAGACATCTCTCGCGAGCAGCGATGTCGAATGTCGATGTGCTTCGTGGGACCATGGTAGGAAGGATTGTTTGACATTAAGATTGCTGCCATACTATCACAAATTAAAAGATCTCGGTAGCATTCAGCTACAGTTAACGAAAATCCCTCAAGTATTCTTCGCATCCAAATTGCTTGGCATGCTGCAGTGACAGTCACAATATATTCAACTTCCGATGAAGACAATGCAACAGTTGCTTGCTTCTTTGAGATCTCAGTGACCACCCATAACCAAGATTGAAAATAAATCTTGTGGTACTCTTCCGATCATCTATTGAAATTTCCCAATCACCGTACAAAAGCCAATTAATTTCATGTTAGAAACATGAGAATACCATATGGCACAGTTGCTTGTTCCACGAACATAGCGTAGGATCTTTTTTGTGGCCTCCAGGTGTTGCTTTGTTAGTTTATGCATGAACCTCGACACCATACTCACTGCAAAAACAATATCAGGTCGAATATGTATAAGGTACATTAGCCCTCCCACTAGGCTCCCAAAAATCATTTCATCTGCTAAATCAATCCCATCTGCAATAATTAATTTTTCATAGGCATTCACAAGTGTATCAATCTTCTTGCAAGCAACCATGCTAAATCTCTCAAGAAAATCAAGAGCATACTTTCCTCGTGGGACGAAAATCTCATCATCTGTATACTTTACTTCCAGACCAAGAAAATATTGGAGAGTTCCTAAATCATTCATCCCAAATTCAGCCATCATTTGCCTTCTAAATTCAACAATTAGAGATTCAGAAGACCCATCATAGATAATGCCATCCACGTATAAACAGATAATAAGAATTCCATTGTTACCTTCCACCTTCACTATAGTGTGGGCTCATTTGCTCTTCTTTCAAAATCATTTACAAGAAAGTATGAATCAATTTTACTGTATACCATGCTCTTGGGGCCTACTTCAATATATAAAGTGCCTTATCAAGCTTGAAGACTTTTTCCTCCATACCTTTGATCACAAAACTTTGGGGCTGTTGAGCATACACTTCCTCACACAAATCTCCATTCAATAATGCAGATTTAACATCAAACTGATAAACCATCGTTTTGCAATGTGCAGCAAGTGATCAGATAATTCGAACATTTTCTATTCGAATAAACCATCAAACTGACAAACCATCGTTTCCTCTCGACTACGTCACTTTTGCTCTAGAGTATAGCTTGTTGTAAATTGCCTTTTGATGTCATTAAACTGACAAAACTTGAATTTTTCAATAGAAAAAAAAAAATCACCTCGCTGATCAGTCCTCAACAAATGAATAGTTTGACCACATTCCTTCTCACAACTTGTGCTTTAAAAATCATGATCTTGGAAAATGCTTTAGATTTGTTCTTTAAGAATAAACCTAACGCATTCTGTTATAGTCATCAATGAATAAGAGAAAATACTTACTATTGTTCAAAATAGAGTTTGTGTAGACCCACAAATGTATGAATGCACTAATCTATATGGCTTCTTTGCTTTCCATGACTTTTCACTAGGAAAAGATGCTCGATGATGCTTGCCATATATGCACCCTTCACACTACACTTCTTCCCTTTGCTCAATTGAAGATAGTCCTTTTACCATTTTCTTTTCATGTAGCAACTTGAGTCCATTAAAATTTAAAACAACCATGGATCATTTTTCACACTATCAATCATTGCATGATAAATGGATAAAATTTTGAAAGGAAACATCATATCTGTTGTCATACAAACTTCCATTATAGGTGCATCTAAATTTACTTAATTTGCTAATAACATATTTATCAGTATGAAATGAAGCCAAATAGCATCATTCAACTAACCGCCCAACACTGATCAGATTGTGTGCTAAACCAGGTATATATAAAATATCATGAATGAATTTCTCATTTCCTGATTTACTTCTAATCACAATTGTACCTTTACCTTTTACATGAACTTGCTTGTTGCCACCAAGATAAAGAGGAAGTTTCATTGATTCATCCAAGTGATGAAAAATCTCCTTCACACCTATCATATGGTTGCTACAACCACTATCTAAAAAATAAATGTCTTACTTATTTGTATCCCCATTCAAATAAATAAATTAGCTTCCTCTTTCTTATCCTCTGCAAAATTTTCTTTATATATTTCTGGACAAAATCTTTTGATTGTCCATACTTCTTGCAAGAATGACATTCCATATTAGAAAAACGATTACCATCCTACTTGGTAAATTTTCTCAGGATGCATATGATCTACCACGACCAAGTCCTTTCCTTCTTCCATGACCATGGCCTTCAAATCCACCTCGACCACGACCTCGTCTTGAGAATTTGCTTCCTCCATGTTCAGATTTATCAGAAGAGATTTCCATCTTTGCTGGAAAAGCTTGCTCTATGTTTTTCTCCTGCAATCTGTTAACTCTCTGCTCATGGGATTGCATAGAACTCATTAGTTCATCAAAAGTATATGTATTTGAATTGTTTGATTCTTCTATGACTGCAACAATCTGGTCAAACTTGGGTGGAAAATTTCTCAACAATTTCTCAGCAATCTTTTAACCAAACAAATTTTCACTTAGAATTCAAATTTTATTAACACGTACAGTAACCCTAGAAAAGAACTCTTTCTGGGATTCTAAAAGGGAGCTCCAAAATCACGACGAAAACTTTGAAATTTAACAATTTTCACTTTGTCTGATCCACCTTGTCTGATCCTTGATATTCATTCTCCAAGATGGTCCAAGCTTCCTTAGATTTCGTGGCTGCTGCTATCCTAGGAAATATTTTTCAAAAGAGAAATAACATTGACGAAAACTTTGTTCCCCAACACCCTATAATAGTAAGTATCGATTATATCTCTCCACTTTCAAATATACCATCAGAATTGATAGGGGGGGGGGACTTCAAAACGTATAACAGAGACTCTAAAGGCTTCATAAAGGAACACCTCCTGAATACATTCAATATGACCGTCATTTGAATCTCTAAACTTGCAAGAGATTAACCTTCCCAAGTGAGATAATTAACATTTTACGGGCCGACATTGGACACCAACAAGACGGTCACGATGGGTTTGGACCGGCCCAGGATCAGTTAGACGAGCCGGGCCCGAGCTCAGATAACTCCGGCCCATATCCGGTCCATCTGGCGGTGCCTCAACCAGCTAATCTGTGAGCTGAGCCGGACCAGGCTGACCCATGAACGATAACCTAAAGCAGCCAGTTGGAGCACTGAACGTGTGTGGTCCCCTCTCTCTCTCTCTCTCTCTCTCTCTCTCTCTCTCTCTGTGTGTGTTCAGTGTGGTCCCCTCTCTCTCTCTCTCTCTCTCTCTCTCTCCACAGGAAATTCTACGGCCTGTACCCCGTCCCCCCCCCGGGGTCCACATGGAGTGACCCTAATAAATCATATGAAACCGGTGATGTGCGTTTTCTTATTTTTTATATTAATTTTTTTGTAAAAAATAGATGAAATTAGTGAGATTTGATCCCATGACCTTATCTATTAAGAAATACATATCTTGACCAATTAAATTAATAAATCATATGAATAATTTTAATTATAATATATATATCTTAGAGTATCTATTTTATCTCGATATGTAACGATATATTATCGTATCAAGTCGTGATCGATACGATTAGTACGATCGAATTAATTTTTTTTTAAATAATTATATATTTTTAAATAAAAAATTTGTTAAAATGGAAGTGATGGGCAATTACGCAAAACAACGAAATGTGAAGGAGAGAACAGCAAAATAAAAATCCTACCTCTCTCTCAGTTCTCACAGGCTTTTGCACTGGTACCTCTCCTTCCCCCAAATCCCTTACCCCCCCCCCCTTCTTCTCTCATCTCCTCTCTAATTCTCCTCAGTCCTCCCCACTCGCCTCCCCCGCCCCTTCACTCTCTCATCTCCCCCCCCCCCCCCCTCTAACTTCACTTCTTCCCTTTTCACCTCCTCTCGCCATGAGGATCCGGAAGAGGTACCAGAACCCCCTCCTGCCTCCAGATCCGTCTCCTCCCCTCCCGCCGTCGATCGTGGCAGCAGGAGCAGCGGGAGGGGCGAGTACTGGTGGCAAGGAAGGAGAAGTCCCGGCGGCAGCTGCAGCAGTGCGTGTTGTAGCAGCAGGCGGGGGTGGGGGAGGCCAAGGGTTGCACCCGGATGGCCGCACCACCAGCCCCACTACATGGCCGCCCCTCTACCCGCCGCCGTCGGCAGCAGCAGCGGCAGGAGGAGAGGAGATACGCGGGAATCCGCCCTTGCCAGCCGGGCCTCGTCGGCTCCTCGATTGCAGCCACAATAAGGAGGTACTGAACACATCCCCCTCGTGTGGTCTCCCATCTTGCTGCATCAATGTACCTGTTCATCTGCTCTCCTGTTCTTGCCCACTCCTCGCGAGTACCTGCACCACAAAAAGCTTTGTCCTTTCCATAATAATAATAATAATAATAATAATCACTCTGCCTCTATCCTCTCTGCTCGGACGGGGAGATGTCGCGTAGTATGAGCACATATTAGATCCCCCTTCTGCTAGCTGCATCGGGTGGGTGCAATGTGCTGGATCTTGTCACCTGCCCGGCTGCACCAGACAAGGATCGATCCTTGATGGGTTATCTCCCATGGAGCTAGCCTGATGGCAGCCCCCTCTTGTGCAGATGCCCAAGGGAGAGCCGGATGAGGATAACGTCGGGGAGATTGGGGATGCTCACGGGAGGAGATGGAACAACATGGACACTCCCCGCTGTGGCAGTGGTGATGCTACTTCTCCAAAGAGGTAATTAAATTTCCTTCCTTTCTCTCCCTGTGAGATATTTCCTAATTATACCCATCTTGGTGGCCGAAAAGAAAAGGGGGGTGGGGTACTATTGAAAGGGTGCACGCTCATGGTTCCAATATTTTCATGGCTCTCCTGCTAATACCATCTTTGCACCTCCCAACCCTCACCCCCCTCCCATTTTACTCATCATCTTTAATTATACATGTTCTCCATATATATATATATATATATATAGTTGTCATGAGCTTGCACTTAACAGTGAATGGTATCATCGGGGGACAAGGGAGAGGTGTGTGGGGAGGACGGAAAAGAAACAAGGCAGGTTTGCTGAAACCAAGCCAATAATGGATACGGAGAGGGGTCAGTTCCCCCAAAAGAAGCGCAGAGGGGGGACTTATCATGCCAGAGGAAGAAGCTTGGCACTTGAAGCAGCACAAGAAGAAGAAGAGATGAAGGTGGTCGTCGAGAGAGAGATGAAGCAAACCAGGCCGAGCAGCACGAGGAGAAGACGCGCTGTTGCTTCCAGCTCCACAACCACGGCGGCTGCAGGTACTGTTCTAACTTCTGTCGGCACTGATAATGGTGGTGCTGCACCGACTGCTACTGGTGACGGCGCCGGTGCGCCTAAGAAGTGTGCATGCGACATGGTGGTGAAAGAGGAGGGAGTGGACGTGATGCCGGCGGCGACAGCTGCGCCGGTGGACGGGAGCCGTGGCGGCCATGGGAATGGGAGGAAGAGGCGGAGCCCGGCGGTGCTGATGGAAGGATCGCGGTGCAGCCGCGTGAATGGGAGGGGGTGGCGATGCTGCCAGCAGACGCTGGTGGGCTACTCCCTGTGCGAGCACCACCTCGGCAAGGGCAGGCTCCGGAGCGTGAGCAGCGTCCGGTGCAACGGGCGGGCCGGGAAGAAAGAGGACGTGGGTGATCATGGAGCTGCTGCGCCGCCACTGCCATCGCTACTGCGGCAGCAGGACCAGCTGATTCTGTCGGGGGACGGAGACTACTACTACGAAGAAGAAGAGATAATTAATCCCACCAAGCGGAAAAGGAGGAACAAGATCGGGATGGTGAAGGCTCGATCCATCAGCAGCCTACGCCACCAACCCGAACATCCTAGCACACCAACAACGATAGCAGCACCAGAGGAGCCATTCCCATCTCCATCCCCAACTCCAGCTACGCGCCCAGTAACAGCTGCAGCTCCATCATCTTATGCCTCTGTCGACACTGCAGTGGCGTGAACCACTGCGGGTACGTAGCGCTGTCATCCTTCTCAGAGACCGATCGATGTCACAATCCGTTTTGCATGTTCTTGTGATAGATGCTCGAGGTGCATATATGCAAATTAAGCGATTCCCCTTCCTCCTCATCTCATCCCCGTCTGTCGTAGAAGGCTGGAAGATGATCAGGATGACCCATCTCGGATTCCAACTGGGAATCATTGCATGTTCTGCGACCTCGTCCCGTGGGATCGATGAGAACGCCCATTGCAATTTTCTATACAAATCTGGAAACCTTCGGTGTTCACCTGTGATGACACCGCAGTTCTATTGCCAGTGTTTTCTTTGTGCGTGTTCTTCCTGATCACACCATGCATGCACGTCCTCGGCACTAGCTACCTTCATCTCGTCATCCAGGCCAACGTGCTGCCATTGTTTAATTTGTTGCTGTAGGTGTTCTAGCTGGTTATATACAGATCCAGGTCTTTCTCTATATATCATGGTTGGCCAACCCCGTCCCATTTGCTCTGACTCGGCAGATTATGATTAGCTAGTGATTTAAATTTCATCGAGTCGTTACGAATTATTTAAATAATATTATAATATTTAAAAATAATTTAAAATTTTAAATAATATTAATGATATTACAATGATCATAAATCTTATATTTTATTGGATAAAAAATTAAATCTTATTATTTAATTTGTTTTAAATATACAATTAGATCGAGATAATCCAAGTGAACTTCAAGTTAATTAGGCTGACTCAAACGAGATCAAGGATCGACAAAATTAGTATTACAGTACTTTTTAATTTCCTTTAAAGTGTATAAAACGAAAGTTAGTTTTTTTATTTTCCTAACCTTTCTTGAAAGCTATGCTATATATAATTGATAAATTACTTTAGGAGGTATTTAGTTGTCTGCACTGTTTCAATTTTACTATTGTATTGAGAGAGAGAGAGAGAGAGAGAGAGAGAGAGAGAGGTTTAATTGATAGGATATCTTCAGCCATTTTATGATGATGATATTTTTGTAACATTTCAATAAAAATAATGATATATGCTTAAATATATTTTCAGAAATGACGCTTTTACAATTTTATTAGTAACAATAGTTTATATGCAAAAAACTTTAATTTTTTTTATTACTCCCTTTTAATTGTCATTCTTGATATTTTGTATATCTCAATATTGTTGCTGATATTATATACTCTAGGCCACTTTCACAATGAAATAGAATAGGGGCGGGTGACCTACTCGGGATGTCCCACCCACCTCCCATTCTTATGCGACCCGATTAAATTATTCCACCTATTATATGGAAATGAGAAAATCCACTCTAATCTCTATCCAACCCTGATTAAGATAAAATGAATCAAACTAAAATAACTCAAATAAGTCATCCTAATCCACTTTATTCTGTTATCAAAGTGCGTCTAAAAAGGGTTAACATCAAAATTAATACTCCAATCAATTAAATAGGGCATTAATTAGGTAATAATAATCTCTATAATTAATGGGATGTCTTTTGAACAGTATATGCCTTGTGAGTTTGGAAAGTGCTAGCGCATGACCGGATTACAAACTAGCTACATCTTTTGAGTATTATACTTAAATCTCCCAGGAAGATAATATTTCTTAAGACAGATGATGAGGTGTGTGAACTTTGTTGACAATCTCTTTTTCATTTCTGATTTTTATACAAGATTTTAGGATTAACCAGCCGCCTATGGTGATGTTAGGGATGCTGGCGATCGGACAAGCTATATGATGTGAAGGTACATATAGGGTGTATCAGAATCCAAATCTGATCACAACGAAACATGTTGTGTGGAATATGGCTGGTACAGTGTATTGATAAGGTGTACCATCTGTTTGAAACTATGACATATATTACTGGTGTCGAATATTTTATTGACAATATTGAAGTGATTATTTTTAAGGATTTTTACATTTATACTCGTGTAAAGTTTGATTTTGTCAAATATACTTTTTATCAAAGTATATTATCATAAATATTCTTGAAATATAGGTAATGTCAAGATTATGCCCTCGCCGTAACTCCCGTGTGTTTAACCCGAGTTAAGTGTGAGTTAAAGACTATGATTTTTATATACATACTCCTGTAAAATTTGATTTTGTCAAATATAGCTTAGATCTAACGGCCGTAGATGACGAATTTCACATAATATTCTCCTCCGTCGATAACATTAAACTTAAGGGATATAACCGTAACATTTTTTATGTAAACGAAGGATATTCACGATAATATGCTCAAATGAGAGATATATTTGATAAAATTAAATTTTATCCGAGTATATATGTAAAAATCCTTTATTTTTATATAATCATTTCTAGCCCAAGTTAAAATCGGGTAGGCTGTAACTTGAAGCTGCAGGCCTATCAAAAACCCAAAGCTCAGACTATTAATGAACAAGCTTGGGGAAAAAGAGAATGACCCCTTTTCGCTTCGGGGCTCAGCTTTAAATAATCTTAACCTAGTTACCCTTAATAGCATTTTTGTAATTAAGTAGGCCACTCGAATTTCCAAACAGGCAGCAATATGTAAAATAAAATTCTTAATCATCTATTATATGTAATATTCACATTTTGATAAGACATAACTTTTTAAATGAAGATTCTTATTGAGCTGAGGGGTGGGTCAAATGGTTGAGAATGCCTCTCAAAGTAATAAGAGGTCCCAAGTTCGATTCTCTCAAGAAAATTTTATCTGATCGCGTGCTCAATCCTTGAGAGGTGTGTGACTCAGAGTTTACTGGTTTATCACCCTACCATTACGCCAGATTCTTCGTCATCAAAAAAAAAAGTAGATTCATATGGAGCCTAAGTTAAAAGTCTGAATATCCAACTAAATAATTGTTGTGACAAGGTCCGACGTGGAATGGCGTCATTTGGATCCAGTTGCTTGGTGTCTCCCTCAACTATTTTTTTTATAATTAGTCTAATTATCTTCTATTAATTTTAAAGTATATTCACAATAAAACTCAAAAGACTAATAACTATAATACAAATTCTTACATGTATTTGGTAGGACATCATTTTTAATACAGACTTAGATCTATATTAATTTTTCATACTAGAATTAAATTGAAATTCCTTGTTGGTGGCAATATCATACTTGATATGGTAAAGGTATTTGATACAGCAATCAAACATTCTCTAATATTGGTAAGAACCCACATTGCAAGACCTATGTTAGGAGCAGCGTTAGAATTTAATCTTGGGAGTCTCAAGAATGCCTTTTGCATCTCTCTCTTTCTCCTTCAGCAATCTTGTTTTCTATTCCTCTAACATGAATATCAATACTCATACTATTAGAGTTTAAATTAAAATGTTAATATCAAAATTAGTGCTATTTCATTAAAATTAATATTCCAACCAAACAGGGTATATATAACATAGTGTTTCAAGATTATTCTTCTAATATCCATGCCCATTAGGATGCCTCAGGTGCAAGTAATCTTCCTGGGGTCAGCACAGATGCCTTCACCACTTAGTAGGCCTGACAAATTTTAGTGGATTCAGACTTGTTGCCATCCCATCAAGCACTTTACTACCACCCACCATGACATCTTAATGGGTAGAATATGCTTTTGTTTTCTCTCCAATCACAAAGGCCCACCTAGGTGATGAGAGGAGAGCCCATATAATAAATGGGTTCCAGCAGTGACCAGCAATTGGTACTTGATGCATGCGCCATGGAGCTTGTCTTGATCCACACCTTGGCTTATTACATATCATTGTGCAGTAAGTAAACTTCTTTCTTGTTTTTTTGAATTTTGTTTAGGTGAGGACTCATCTCTACTAACTTGCCATACAAGTCACACTCTTATTTAACAGATCAAAAAATAATAATAAAGAAACAAACTGTGTGAATAGTTAAAAAATCATGTTTGCACGGTATGTTCTTTTTTTTTTTGAATTTTTTTGAGCCATTTGATGGGCAGATGGAATATACATATAAATGGGGAAGGTGGGCCGTCACCTCCCCATTTATGTATATATTTTAAAAGAGTTTATTTGATGCACACCCTGCATGTGCAATAAACCAAGGTATGCAGCAAGACAACAAACTCTCACCCATCATATTCAGTAAGAGCCGTTTTGACATCCGGGTATACTACAGGAGCTGATGAGAGAGAGAGCGGTGGGCCCCGCTCTCTCCTCACACACAATCACCTTAACCGGGGTCGATTAAAGCAAGCGACTCCCGGGGGTCGCTTGCGCTAACCGTGCAAAGGGCCCTATAAGTTCGAGATTCCAATTATTTCTATGAGGTACGAGCTCTTCGAGTATGTACCACCTTGTTGACTTAGGCTTCCCTACTTCAAGAAGAAATTTTGGATTCAAATCTCACATCTCCCAATTTTGTAACAGAAGAAATTTATTTTATGAACTTGTAGAAGCTCATATCTACGTACCCCCAATTTGTAACAAGATCCATATGAACAATGTTGATCTTCAGAACATGACTCTTCTTAGATCCGGAATAACTGCCCAAATAAGATGGAAAATTCATCAAAACATCTTTATTTAAGAGGAAATATTCGAGAACAAACAATTGAACTCTCTCCATTGAGAAGAATTTGTAAATACCCAAATTAAAAAAAACGATGATCAGATGATGTGCTCAACCATTTGCTTTGATAGGAAGACACAAAATCTCAACACGATGCTTGATAAAATGGATTTATCATCCCCTAGTTTATGATACTCTTATTCCATATAAAAGGTATTGCCTAAGGGACGCTAGAATGCCAAGAACTTATACATGCTCCATGATGTTAGGCAACAGATGTGACCTTCGATCATGTACTGGTCGCCCAGTACGGTTATGGTCCAATAATCTTTACCCTGCAATGGAGAATTTTTTATCACGCAACGAGGGAGTGGGAAATATCACGAGCCCTTTAAAATTGAATACAAAGTTCTTCTATCCAGGGTTCGTCGACTCGGTGATCTGTATCGGATCAGATCTTTCATAATTTGGGACGGCATCTTCCCCCTCTCTCAAAAGTACACTCTCTCTCATTGTGACTCGACCTGACTCGACCTGATTTGGGACGATCTGCATCGTATCAAGTTTTTCTAGACATGATACAGCACGCCCAAGTCAACTCGAGTCGAGAAACCATGCTTCTATCACCACATGAGCTTCTCTTTGTACCTATCTTCTTGCATCTTATGAAGTTGTTGATGTATAGCAAGTGTGATTCCTTCCTACCATATCTCTAGTGACCGCTTAGTAACTGAAAGGTTTTTACAGATGGCCCAATTGAAGTATTACAAATGACGCAAATGGCATGACCTCTAAGTTAAAACCTGGAGGTTGAGTTAGGGAGAACCTTCAAACAAATAAAGAGAGAAGATCCTCACGAATTATTTAACCTAGGATTAAGTCTTAACAGTTCTAAGACAGAGAAAAACTTTTTTGTTTTGAATTAGGCAGTTTTACTATAAGTCATGCGGGAAAACTCGTTGGCTATCCAAAGAGCCCTTAAAGGGTCAATTTGTTATTGGGATAAGATAATGTGGATAAGGTGAGAGAGTGTGTGGGGCCCACCGACGCCTCTCACACATAATTTTCTTATCTGGGGTCAAGTATCGTATTCAAGTGAGAGAGGTCGAATGTGCTATCTTACCCAATTAACAAATAAGACCTTGATGATTTCATCTCCAAATTTATAAGTTCAGGTTTCACAACTATAGAAACTCTCTTTGATAACATGTTAGGATAAGTTATATGAGGTGGGTCAAGTGAGTTATTCTTTGAGTTTATCTTTTTTGAATTTGATAATTTATTCTTACTCCAAGAATAACTCATTCCATGTGAAATGGTAGAATGAAATCCTAGAATAAAGGCCTTACTACTAATCGACTTCAAATAACTTAACCGTGTTATCAAACTAAGTTAAAGGTCAGTAAACGAAATAACTCATCTTATTCTCTCTTATTCTATTATCAAAGTGACCTATAGAACTGGGCCCGTACGAAGCTCCAAAGCGCCTCTCAGATGTATGATCTGACAAAACCTTTTAGGCGGACTTCTCTGACATCCGTCCGAACAAGAGACTGTGACATGTAGTGGAGATTAATTTGCCTCTTTAATCTTTTATTTATCTGAAGACACTCCGACATCTATGTCACACGTACGTCTCATTTTGTTTGGGATGCTCTTCACGGCCAGATCAGTTGCTAATCGCTAACATCTATCAGTCCTTTTGGGGATTTTTTTTTTTTGAGGCACGTCAATTTCAGCTACATGTTAGATCCCAAGGTCATTAGTTTAGTTGGTTTGAGATGGTGGGCAGTTGGGCACATAAATTTGCGTATAAATGCCACAGTTGGCCTTCACCTCGGTTGATGGACAAGGAGAAGTGAGAGTATTGATGTACATCTTGAGTGTGCTGCACGCTATTAAGGGCCGCTTTGTTAATCCGACAAAATTAGCGTAAGCGACTCTTAACTCCACTTTGATTGGGAGTTATCCTCCATTTATCTCGGGGATAACTCTCACTTTAACTCTTTTTTAGTTTGATAAATCAAAAAAGTTAATCGGGTCAGATCGAGGGATAACTCTTATTTAACTCGAAAATATTGTTCCACCCCAAGAGATGGGACATAGGTAACCGTCGTTTGTCCTAAAAAGTTAACCTATTATCTATGAAATTAAATGGGACTAAATGGTGGGACAAACTAATCTAAGAGAGATAACTCTCATTTTATCCATCCCTCTATCAAAGACGGACTTACGAGTCGGTTGCGTTAATCGACTCTGATTAATCTCTTTGTATGTGAGGAGAGTGGTGAGATCCACCGACTCTCTCTCATCGATTTGGCCACCCCAATCTATTATCCAACAGGCCTCAAGTGTACACGATCTTAAATTTTTCTTTGAATTTCTTAAGAGTGAACTTCAAGTTATCTTAACTTAGAGTACAAATCATGTCACCATCTGATTATCTAAAAAAATAGAAATAAAACAGATCAATTTTTAAAAGAAAGAGTCCCACACTATTTATTCAATCTTATTTTTTTATTTTTTTTTTGAATAATTTAACGATGACGTGACTTATATCTCAAGTTATGATATCTCAGAGGTCATTCTAATTTTTTTTAAAAAATAAAAATATTACACACCTCACATGTGCAACACACCAGAGTGTGCAACGAGACCTTTCTCCTCGGAGAAATGATTTGTCCGATTACCGTCCGCATCGACAACCCCACACATACCGTCGCGGTCGGGCCCATGATCGGCCGCAACCAGCCAGATAGGAGAGTTAGGCGAGAAGCCATGCTGCACACCTGAGGGGATGAAACCCTAGTCGGTGAAGCAAATGCAGTGGGGACCTGTTTGGCAGAACTTTTATTCAAAAAAGCTTATATTTTTAGCTTCCGCTTCCTACATTAGATGACAATAGACTTAAAAGTAATTCCTGACAGCCGATCAAACTAATCTCTATCTCTTATAACTTCAATTGTTTTTTTTTCTTAATATAAAAAGTTATAATTTAAATCTTTTGATTTAAAGCTGAAAAGCTACATAAATAACGCTCCAAAAATGAAACCCAAAATTCAGAAACAGGGCCGAAGGAAGTGTCGGATTGCTGAGTTGTTGTCCGGTGGGTAGCAGTGACCTACTTTTAATACGGGTCACGAAGAGAGCAATTTTTTTGGAGAATAATACTTATTAGTACACACCCGAGTGTAATTACACATAAAGAGGTGTGCACCAAGTAAATATTTTTTTATTTTTTAAAAAAATTATAACGTGAGACCTAAGTTATTCTAATGTACGGTGCAAGTCACACCTCGGTCTGACGATCTAAAAGAATTTTAAAAAAATCATATCAAGTCACCACTTGCAATATTACTCATTTTTTTAAAAGTTATTTACCCTAGTGTATAATCACATCAAAGTGTGCACTAAATATTACTCATTTTTTGAGGTGAAAGGTTATGTACGATGCTCACACGACATTGACAACTCCACTCTCACACGAGTCTAAATGAGTCCATCGTAGATGTGGGAGGATTAGAAGTAGGGCTGTCAATGGACCAAGTCGGCCCGACGGGTCCACGGGCCGGGCCCGATTTCGGACCGGGTCGCAAGGTCTTTTTCGACCTGCGAATGTTTAGTCGGGTCTAAAAGTCCGGCCCGACTAGATCTGCGAGTCGGGCTCTCGCTTTGAGTTCAGCCCGCGGGCCAGCCCGACTCGTTCATTTTTTTTATTCTCACTTCAAATTTTAAAAATTATTGAGTTAAAATTATGTTATTTTACTTAATTAGATATTTTAAAACTCGCTTTTTACCCAAACTATGTACTTAATATCAAAATTTTAATTAATTTAGTGAGATTATAAATTTTATATTATTGAATATATTATTTTATATTTTTTTATTTTTTTATTTAAATTGTCGGGCCGGGCCGGGCTTTAGTCGGGCTTTGTATTTTTTAAATAATGTCGGACCTGGCCCGGCCCGACCCGGCCCGACATAGGTCGGGCCTGAGTCGGGCTCAGGTCCTAATTTTGATAAGTCGGGCCTAGATCGGATCGACCTAAACTCGGCCCGAGTCCGACTCATTGACGACCCTAATTGGAAGTCCCATGTTTCAAACATTGATTTGATAATACATTGATATGCTCTAAATCTAGTATTATTATTTTTAATAAAAATTATTTTTATAATATAAAAATAAAAAATACTATGTATCGACACAATATCATACTATATTGAGAGAGGCCCAACCGACACAGTGTGTGCCTACGAACCTTAGTTGTAAATAGAGAAGGAATCCAAGATGGCTCTACGTACCCACAATTGACTACCCACCAAGCTCCCAAGTACCTTTCGTGCGAATTGATGTTGATGTTACATGGCCTCGCATGCCGAGGGGTCAATTGCCAAGTGCTCGCCAATTAAGCTTTGGAAATCATGGGATGGCATCCAATTTGAGGGACTTTTGAAGGGGGATCATGTTTCGAATGCTATCGTGTTATGGGTTTTTATAATTTTATGTTTGAGATACTTGAGATCATTTTCATGCTAGTTCTTGTGATTTTGGTCCCAAAGGAGGCTTTGCTCTACTAAGAAGGGGGGGGGGGATGAGAGGGGTTCAATTAAAAAAATAGAAATGCTTACTACCCGTGTAGTTTTGTAGTAATATTTTGTTGGAATCACATTGGTCTACATAAAGTTATAAGTCTATCAGACTTCACATATTTTTGAGACGATATATATCACAATCATGATGTCGAATAAGGTTTAAAAATATATATATATATCTTATTATATTATTTATCTCCTTTATTACGTTATTTGTCATCTTTGATTAGAGATTGCTCGTGAACACGAGTGATTTTATACCCTCTTAATCTCACTTAGACATCTATTTGTCGCCATTAAATAATTATTTATCCCCCTTTTATGTTATTTGTCACACTTAACTGGATAATGTTCGTGGATATAAGTGATTTTGTGTCCTCCTTAGTTGACTATTTATCTCCTTTAGATATCTATTTATTATTTTTAAATAATTATTTATCTCTCTTATTTTCTCTTAATGTAAAAAATATATTTGTCACCTTTAGTTGATTATTTGTCGTCCTTAAATTTTTAAGTGTAATATATAACAAGTCTCCTGAGATCCATTGGCCAATACAGGACACCAGCGCCACAGTAGTACCGGACCACCTTGGCAACGACATAGTGTTGTCTCTTGTTTCAATTTTTTTTAAGATAAATGTTAAGTGCACCTCAACGTGCCATTGGTCCAGGCACTGGTTAACCGGATTTATCCATCATACTTTTTAAATATTTTATATTATAAAAAATAATAATAACATAATAAACTTTCATACATCCCCACTATAGGAGCCTATATTATTAATATATAAGTCCATCATGTCGGGCTGTGTCCCACATTCATATCAGGATGCATTGTTTTTTTTTTAATCCAATAAATGGAGTGAAACTGTGAAGGCAATGTGATAATATGACTTAGTATTTATGATCATATCTCAAGCCAACTGCTATGAAGATTTTGATTGTGATCGAGAATATGAGATTTTAAAAGATTTGTGGGATAATTTAAAGATAAAATATAATGTTATCATAATTAAATCAGTGTCTGAATCTGTCATTGAGTTAGTTCGGTTCGAATCGATTGGACCGTTCAATGGAACTGATTTGAACCGTAACATCATCATAATATTTATACATAGTTTGACCTGATTTTATAAGCCAAGATAATAAGAAATAAAGATATATTCATCAAAATAAAAATATACATATATAATTATTAGTCATGATTATGTAACTATACAAGTAAATAATAATAATAATAACATAATTAAATAAATTGATCTTAAAATTTTATAATATTCTATTGATCTTCACTCTTTATAATTGACATCTAGGCTCCTTTAAACTTTTAAAATTTAAATATATTTAAAATAAAATGATAAATAATAACAAGATAATTTTGTTCACACATAAATATCATTTTAAATATATAAATATATAAATATTTTTTTATTTTAAAAGATGAATCAGGTCGGACCGGTTCACCGGTCGATCCGTGATTCGTCCGATTCTTTAACATTAGACCGGATCGACCTTAATCAAA
Source organism: Amorphophallus konjac (assembly GCA_022559845.1). Taxonomy (NCBI): domain Eukaryota; kingdom Viridiplantae; phylum Streptophyta; class Magnoliopsida; order Alismatales; family Araceae; genus Amorphophallus; species Amorphophallus konjac. The sequence continues at coordinate 226,582 of JAHNEJ010001060.1, forward strand.
TCGATTCACGGTCAGACCAGTTCGACCGACCGATTCGATATCAGAATACCTTAATCAAACCGATTCCTGAACCGGTTCATGGTCAGACCAGTTCGACCGACCGATTCGATCCCATTCTGATAACACCGGTAAAATGTGAATAAAGATCCATAAAAGGTAATAATCTCTGCATTCAAGTGGGGTCCTTTGTCACCCATCAGTTGCACTCTCTAACTTTGTGTAGTGTCTTTGTCCACATAACGCAACACCCATCTATCTCTCTCTCTCTCTATTCGAAGTTCTTCTACAGTCGAACTCTGTTGACAAAGGATTGACCCCGCGGATTAAACTTAGTTCAGACTGTTTACAGATCTGTTGCGGTCGGTTTGACCAAAAAGAGCCAGAGCAGAGCTGATAACTCGACCTCTCATTGGCGGGCTGGAAGAAAAATTGCTGCCCACTTTCTGAAAGTGGGAAAGAAAGCAATGCCATTGACAAATTTTTCACCGATGGGACGTTGGGGTTCGATTCTGTGCTCGTCCAGAATCCACCACCACTGAACATAGTCCTCTTCCAACTTGTAGCGCGGGTTTGGACCCAAGACCCTGCAGATTCCCGAGTTCTTTGGGTGCAAATGGGGAAGGAAGCAAGGACAACTCCTGCACTTGCAATTGACCGCTGACCCATCTTCCAAGCAGTCAAGCACCATGCCCGCGCACTGGTGTTTCATAATACTGCGCTGTGTCGCTGTCGATTACTCGTGTTTGAAGGAACAGGACGGCATGCACAAGCAGAACAACACGGAGGAATCATTTTAGAGTCGCCTTGCTCGGTGCTTGCCCCTTCCAACTGAGGAGGAAATCCTAGGCACTTACCAACTCTGGTAGCCTTACCCTTCGCTGAGGCAATCAGCTGGCTGGTACTGACTGGGTTTGCATCCATGGATGTCATCAAATGGGAGATTATTCATAATAAGAAGCAAACTCAGAAGGCAATACTTGCTTTCACCGGGCATAGCGACATGAATCTTCACACTCCCTTCCCCTAAAAAAAAAAAAAAAGCGAGAATCTTCACACTCCAAAATGGCCAAGAATGAAAGTGTGTCCAGAATCCAGATGAGATCAATTCACTTCTCAGAGAGTCAGGGGACAGAGCCGTAGAAAGATCATGCCCAACAACAAAAACGGGACAATGCTTTCACCAAGGGACAGACAGCATGAAGCTTCACAGGAGAATACGGCGAAGAATGCAAGAAAGAACAACGGAGAACCTGAGACCAATTTACTTCTCGGGCAACGAAGCCATGAAATATCACACCACACCCAAGAAAAAGATGGGGAGGGTAGAAGCCACGATGTTTCTTATTTCAATATAAAACATAGGCAAGAACTTTACATTCTATCTGACTAAAAAATGAATTTTAATCATGGGGGGGATAGAAAATTCTACACAAACACTTGCTGTCTTCGCACCCCCTTGATGCATATATATAAATAAACACGGTCCCTGGCCTCTTCTCTTGTTCTTCGGCAAAACTCACTCTGGTGCCCTCTCTTAGGAACACCTTTTGGTTCCTATCTGCTCTCTTTAGTTATTGGTTTTGATGGGGTATAAGCTAGTGATATACAGATGAACAGCTACCGTCGTGTATTGCCAAGAGATGAACCCAAAATCTACTTGTTCTGATGCTGCTTGATCAGCAGCTGTGCATAGAGAAGCTCATTCCACGAATCTGGCACGCCGGGGAGGCACCAGTGGCTGCAGTCCTGGTACCTCTCGGGCGACCTCCTCTCCTCCTCCGTCAAGCTCTGCTTCCTGTAGACGGAAGGGTGGGCATCCTTTCTGTAGTCTGTCATCCTTGTGATGTTCAGATAAGCAACTGGGGTCTTCATCCCTTTGATCACAGACTCCAAAACGTTCATCTTTGGGGGGTAGGAGGTGAGGTACGTCTCATTCTTGATGGGTTCAGTCTCTTTGTCACATTGGCCTCCCGAATTCCACTGCCCACCACTACAAATCACAAACAAATGCACACCCATATGTTACAATTTTCAGTTCTTGTGTTCATAGGGGAGTACAGATTAAGCCCCATTGAAATGTTCTACAGAAGAGCAGATGATTGGAGGGGAGCTTTTGCTGTGATACCTGAAATGGGAAGCAGAGTAGCCTCTGAAGAAGACCAAGCTCTTGCGTGGGTTCACATTGGCATCCACCCACTTCGCCCATGTGTTGAGAGCCTTGTGGAATGCTTCGATGACCTTGAGCTCGCCATACACACGGTTACCTTCTTGGTAATAGTCTTTCCTGTTTCAGGAATTTTAAGCTGGTAACTTGAAATTCGGATGTGTAGTCGAAGATCGAAAGATTGTGATAGCTAAGTTTCTAGGTTACCCTCTGGAGGTCTTCTCATGAGTCCACCAATGCCCGGTGTTGAAGACGATGATGTCTGCGTCCTTGTACCTGGAAGAGGACTTCTCTATGATGTCCAGCCGGAGGGTCTCCTTCTTCTTCCCATTGGAGTCTGGCATCTCCCATTCCTGAACTAGGAATGGCGAGCGGAAGAACTCCACTGAACAGTTGTAATCCTTCTCACCAGGGACAAAAACCCCAAAAAATTGGAGGGAAGACATAAGAAATTAGGAAGCAACATGAAAGAACAGGCAGAGATAAGGAGCAAGGCAGTGGCAAAACCTTAAATACGAAGGAGTAGGCGCCCTCCGTCCTGAACTCATGCCTGCCCGATGCCTCAAAGACCTTCCTTTTATCCTTAATGGAGTTCCTCAGGATGCAAACCAGGGATTCCCACATATTCCTGTTGAGGGAGTCGCCAACAAAAACCAGGCGCTTCCCTCTCAATCTCCCCAACATATCAGCTGGATTCAGTCTGAAGAAAAACCCATGAAGGGGATCCCATAAATCAAACAATTTGCTAACTGGGCAAGATCACACTTGATAAGAATCAACTCGGAGATGAAGAAATATGTCGTTTTTTTCTTCTTCTTTACTTCACTCACCTGGGGATGTTGCAGCCGGTGGGTTGCCACCTTAGCTTCTCGTAGGACACGTCGGGCCTGCCATTGAGGTAGCAGTTGAAGGGCTCGTCGATGTGTGGGCAAGATCCCTCCTTGTAGAGGGGATACGACTCGTCCCTCACCCATCTCCCATGGAAGATGTCGCAAACCAGCAGGGACTTGATGCTCCAGTTCTTCCCCTCCTTGTGGTTCCCAGTCACGGGTGCGGCCGCCACCGCCAGAGAGGACACATTCCCCTTCCGCAGAGAGGCCGAGAAGTTCGACACCGTCGAGCCATCCACAAAACCCTTCTGCAGATTCCCAGAAGATGCGGTTGCGCCCTTCGTTGATACCGGCGGCGTTGCGGCAGGCACAGAGGTCTTCACTTTAGTCTGGTTCTTCCCGGAAGACGAATCCTTTGCAGTGCCGGTGGGTTGCTTCACTTGATCCTTCGCCGGAGCAACGGCTCCACTGGTCTGGTTCTCCGCCGGAACTCCATTCTGCTGAGACGGGGCTGCGGGTACCTTCGTCTGGTTCTTCAACTCGGCTCCCTTTTGCTGAGCAGTGGAGCCATTTGGGCGAGACGCACCCCCCTCCTTCGCCTGGTTGCTCGCCAAGACGCCACCATTTTGATCAGACCCAACTCCTCCACTGGTCTGATTCTTCGCCAAGGGGCCGCCTTGCTGAGAACCCATTCCCGCCCCCACCTGATTCGTCGAGGAAGGCGGTGCCCCGGCCTCCCCCGGCGGACTCGGCGAGGAGGAGGCGTTGGAGTAGAACGGCAGGACCCCGAGGCCCCATCCCCGGCCGGACGACGCGGAGGAGGAGTTGGGGAAGATGTAGTTGAAGAGTGAGTTGAACTGGGAGCGGACGGGGGCGGCGGAGGCGGAGGTGAAGAGGCTGTTGAACCAGGGGGAAGCGGTGCCGGAGGTGGGGTTGAAGGCGATGAAGACGGTGCAGGCGACGAAGGTGAGGACGAACCCGTAGGCGAACACCTTGGTCTTCCTGGTCCGCAGCACCGAGAGGAGCCCCCTCAGCTCCGACGCCACACTGCCCGCCGGCAGATGCTTCACCGCATCCGCCATGGCAGCAACCCACCAAAGAACAAGGCGAAAGGTGGGAGGAGGACACAAAGTGCAGCCAAGAAAGATTTGTTCTTGCCGGCTTCTCCCCTCCTCTAGCGATCTGAGGACGATTGCAAGGGGGGAAGAAGATAAAACGGAAAGGGGGGGGGGGTTGAAGAAGACGGGTACTGTGGAGAGAGAAAGAGAGAGGTAACTGTTGGAAGTGGGACGGGGTGCTTGCGTTTCGGTAGGGGACTAAGGGTGGAGGAGAGCAGGAAGGAGCACAGACTGGCTGTTGCAGCGTTGCTACTCTCGTCCTTTTTTTCACAGGGCTTTATTATTATCACATCAGATACTTTATAGGCTTCGCTACACAACCCTGGGATGTTTTCTAAACGGAGAAGAAACCCTAACATTTGGCATATTTGTAAATTACTCCCTCCTCTAATCCGGTCGCGACGTCATCTCGAGTAGTACAGGCCCTGCGGGGCCAGGACGTTCACACTTCACACATCACAACACACAACATCGGGGTGGCAAACAGCATCACCTTTCTCTCTCACCATTCTACCCCCTCTCACATGGGAATCCACTGCCAGCGGCCAAAGTGTACCACCAGCTATGCCGTGACGGTTAGATCCGGTTGCCCCGGTAAACAAAATCCGAAGGGTTGTCGATAGTTAGGGTCGATCTGATAGATCTTTGGGTATGATTAGATTTCGAGTCAGATTATAAGATTTTTTTCATCTCGCGGTCGTCTTTTAGTCGGATTTAAAAACTCCGTTAGATTAGATCAACGGGTTGCATTCAAATTTTGAGTTCGAATCTATGTGTCGGCTTGATTCATTTTTTTGATTTTTTTTAAATTTAAAAATTATTTAATTAAAATTATTTTATTTTCATTAATTAAAAATTAAAAAAATAAATAAATTATATAATTAACAGCAAAACTCTAATTAATTTAATGAGATTATATATTTATATTATTAAATATATTATTTTTATTACTTTTTATTTTTCTTTAAATTTTCGAGACGAGTTGTATCTTAGTCAAACTTTATATTTTTTTAATAGTATCTCTTTCGACTCGACCCTACTCGACATGATTCAGGTCCAGATCATACTCAGACTTTAATATTGATGAGTCGAACCCAACTCAGGACGACCCAAGTCCGGTCCGAACTCGAATCATTGAGGGTCACTTTGATAAAGGGGTGGGTAAGTCATCCCGAGTGGCCCACCCCAACTTACCCCTGGTGACTTATTACACTTCCTTAGTTGGAGTGAAAAAATCCAAATTTATCTTTAACCGATCTCGTTTAAAATAAAAAGAGTCAAATTAAGATTAAGTCATCCCACCCCGAGTAACTCACTCTAATTTAATTTATCTTTTTATCAAAGTGGCCCTGAGAGCCATATAGGATCATTGTACCCATCTCCGTTATTATACAGAGAAAAAGACTACTGAGCATAAAATCGGCTAACAAAGCTAGAGATATCAGACATGTGAAATAGGACGGAGTCTTGAAAGAAGGCAGCGTGGAGTATGAGAAAGGTCTAATTGAAAGGGTTAAGAGATCCGTATTCTTCTTGAAGTTCTTTCCTTTTTTTTACGATGAAATCTAACACGACGATACCCGAGTCTATAATAAGTGCGAGAGATCTTGTTCAATCCCAATGGACGTCCAACTTAACACGTATGATTCCTATCAAATTCTAGCAAATATTTCTTAGAGTTCTTATTACCCCAAGCTTCAAAATGTAGGAAAATGAGACGCTTTTTTAAGGGCAACGAGGAATCTAACGAATCAAAAAATCTCGAGTCACGCATCTCTCGTGCATCGAGCACAAAAACATAAAAGTTAATATCCTTTACAACAATTTTTGTCATGCATTATAACTATTGGATGCCAGAAATATTAATTGGTCATAAAGTTAAGGAAAGGGACAGTGGAGAGGAGGTAGATCCAGTTAGAAACCCCCCCTCCCATATATGGGGTTCCTTGGGGGCCACCATGCCTTGATACTTCTAGCAATCAAACCCCATGCTACCACCACCCATCATGCCTAAATGGGCACCTTCCATTGATACCAGCCCCCCCCCCCCCTCTCTCATGTGGGACTGCCAACAAGGATCTCAGGCAATTCCCATATGCATATAATGCCCAATTATCATGCTTCTACCGTACTCTCCTTGGTAAAGATGGGCGAAGGCGTGGATGAACAAAAGGGTGTCCTCATGGGTAACATCCATTAGAGGGAGAACTTATAAGTGGATATAAACATAGTCAATCTAATCAATCTAATTATGAGTTGTTATTTTATTCATGGAACATAATGGATTTAATATATAATTAAGAGAAACAAAGGAATTAAATGGATAGAAGATAAAGTCATTTTACCTAGTCCACCTAAGGAATAGAACAACTTTATCTCTAATTTCAACTCAAATTAGCGGTAGATTTATCCCCATGTTATCTCCTCTTTTGCCCATAGTTTGTCTACTCGGTGCAACTCATATCGACTCGAGCATACCGTATCACATCTGGGTCGGATCGAGATGATCGAGTCAGTACGAATCACGTCCAAATCGTTGTAAGTAAGGTGAAATTTTTTTTAAATTAAATATATGGATCAAGAAAAATCCGATCCAATACGAATCATCGAGTCGGCCAATCTTGTTTATTTCTTCGCACTTTTGAATTCACCAAGTGATCTCTATCTCCCTCTTGGCCTCTTTACCAAAACCCCTTCGTTTATTGACCGGTGTAAGTACCAAGAGAAAATAAATACAAGATGTCAAAATCAAGGATTCTTAACTAATTTGGTATTTGGCAATGAATTCTTTAATATTAGGATAATAAATGAAGATGTCAGAAGAGTTGGCACGACACTGAAGGATGATCGAATCATAGAAAAATGATTTTAAACGATTTAGTTGTGTAAATGCACATCACGAGGCATTGCAATTAACAAAAATGTTCATCCACATAAAAAGTCTTGGAAGAAAACAGAGGTCTATGGATCACATGGAGGTTTTGAACGGAAATCAGGAAGAGCTCACAAGCCTGGAAGACTGTCTCTCAATATGAACACTTAGAAGTAAGGTTTGTCGACTTGATCGTACCGATCACAGTTTGGTACCGTACAATATTATATCGTTACATATCGAGATGAAATAGGCCATTTAACATATATATTAAAACTTAAATTATTTATATAGTTTATTAGTTTAGTTGGTTAAAGAATGTGTTACTCAAATCTAAGTTCTTAGATTTGAATCAGATCGGTTTCACAAAACATAAGTGTTGTACGTTTCGAATCTAGGTCATCACGTAAAATGTAAACGTGTCTAACCAACTTATCTATTAAATAATATTGACATAAAATAAATTATTTAATATTTAAAATAATATGAATAATGTATCGATTACGTACCACGCACCGATCGTATCAGTCACCGGTTGATACGATCTGATATCATACCGATTCGTCGAATCTTACTTAAAAATTCTCAATTTATACCACACAAAAGTGCAAAAGTAACTTATTGTAATTGTAATGACCCAAAACTGAAGAACAATTTTACTATCATTTACAACGCTTATAATTATGAATCACCCATAGTTCAATCTTTATTACTTTTGCTCATTTTTTTAGTTTCCATCTTTCTATTTTAGCTCTTCTTTTTTACAAGCATCTTGCTCACCCAAATGATGCCCCCCATATACCCTCCTTCCAAATATCCATCACACATCTAATTCTTTTTTTTTTTGTCTTTTTGATGACAAAGAACCTAGAGGAGTTGTACTCCAAATTTACTGGGAATTGTGAGAGACCACCACACACCCAAGTCTCATCATTAGTGAAAGAAATCAGAGGCGGCCTTTGGAGGTGGGCAGTTATCTTTGGGTAGTTCAAAACTTTGGACATTCTTCGGTGATATCTATGAAGCAAAAGTACAAGGACCCATAATTCCGAATAAAAAAACCAACTCGGGGTCGTTTGCATATTAGACTTTTTCTAAGGACTTACTGCACATCCATATTTATACAAGGGCTTCGTCGGAAACCAAATAAAAAAATGCCCCTTACTCGGTGAGGAATTAAAGTGGGGGGGGGGGGGGGGGGGGGGGGACGATCAGTGTGAGCTGGCGACTAATGACGCCCTGTTCAAACGGCTTCACTCTGTTAGTCCACCCCGGATTTGACTCCCCGTATTTATCTCTTCCATTTTACCTACCATCCCTATTTTTTTTCCTCTTCATCTTATTCTTAATTATTACATCATCAACCTATTACCCTTGTTAAACCACCGTCGTCGTCACTTCTTTGACTTTGTTTGACTCGCGAGATCATGGGTAAGCACCCAAGAACTTCCTCTAATTACACAATCAAGTCTTAATTATTGTGAATAAAATATTATGTCATTTGATGCTCTTGAGTTTGACGTAGCTGTATTTGAAATTTAAATTTCTCACATTAAATTTTCGTGGACCTGGACTTGAGTACCATTATATTAAATTCTTCATTATTAAAAAAATTGATGAGAATTTGGGACTATTGTTACCATGGGTCAAGTCAGTTGAAGTGGACTCTTAACCCAGCTTAGTTTTAGTAAAATTTGTTATTAGCGCCCCCCACCCCACCTAAAACTCGCAACCAATTAGTAGCCTCCCCATCTTAGCGATTTGATTTACGGTAGGTAAAACTTGCTAGTTCCCCTTTTTTTACCCCCTCTGATAAAAAAAAACATATCACCAGAAAAAAAGGGAAAATAAAATACACCGACATGCGAAGGGCACCGACGAAAAGAGAGCGGATGGGCCCCCGGGGGGCATTTGAGTCTTTTCGCAGTGTGGGAGCCGCTCCTGCGCGTACCCCGTTTCGATTTGGACGGCCGAGATCGGCCGTTCGTTCCGCATTTTGCGAGCCGTTTACGCGTGGGACCACCTGGCGGAAGAGGAAGCGGCGACAGATCTAAAAGCACTCACTTGTTCCTACGGTCACACCACCTTCGGCCTCCACGTCACGGGGGTCGCCCAACTCTTTGGAGTTGGGGTGGTGGTGATGATGGAGGAGAAGGGGTGAGAGTAACGTGACGGTGATTGGACAGGTGGCATGCAGGAGAAGGTTGGAGTGCGTGATCTAGGGGGGGTGATGGTGCGGTGGGGCGCGGGCGAACTTTCGAAACGTGGAGAGCCAGCCGGGGAGGAGATGACGGCGACTTGCCTCTGTGTTCGTGTGCGTTGTCGTCGTGACGCTTTTATTCCTCGTGGGCCCCACTTATTGGGGCCTTAATTTACACCCTCGTAGATTACGCATCCGGGTGTGCATCAATTAAATTAATTTTTGAAAATTATTTGTGACAAAAAAATTAGGTCCTCTTAATTTATCGTATAAAATATAAATTCACTTTACAGTTTAAAAAAATGTTAAATAAAAAAATTATGCAATAAAATTTAAGATCACAGAATTAATCTCACATCGAAAATTAAAAAATTAACTAAATATTTATAATACAGGTATTCACCTCTTAACTTAAGAGGATACTTTTATAAGGATAAAATCTCACAATCTCTCTAGGGACAATCCCTCCTAAGGGCACCAAAAAAATTATCTCGCATCGCTTGACTTCTAAGGGGGTTAGTGTAGTGGGACTTAGGATCACAGGATTAGTCTCACATCACATGTTGAGAAAAATTAAGTACTTATAATCTAGGTCTTCACGTCTTAACTCAAGAGAACCCTTTTATAAGAACAAAATCTCACATCCCCACTAGTGACAATATCTCTTGAGAACATCAAAAGATTTATCTCGCATCTACGTCGAATTTTCATTTTTAATATTTTTTCAAATCGTTAGATACATGTGTAACTGGTATTATAATTAAGAGGACGTGGATTCTATATCATAAAAAAATTAAAAAAATAATTTACATTTATTTGATGTACTCCCCTAAATTTGCAATTAACAGTGTGCACTTAGCAATTTTTGCCTTGCATAATCCTGTCCCCACTCTCATATGTGATGTGAGGTGAAATAGGAGGTTGATTTACGTGAAGCAGAAGATTTCTGTTAAGTTGTTCAACTTATTTCCGGTGAGATTGAGATAGCTATTCTAGTTTCTCCGTCATAAAAAAAGGGTCGGGAAAAAAACTATGTACAGATCTCATAATTGGTACACATTTTACCCTATATTTTGATATTGTTTATGTTAATATTTATATATTTCTGATAAGTAATATTATTTTAATAGGATAAAACTTTGACGGTGACGATGATAAGTAACATTGTTTCGGTTGTAGTTCTTATTTCTTATGTTTTAAAGTTAAGAAAATACTTAGTTAAGATTTTTTTATATATCTACACTCGTTAGAACTAAAAATATTTTACATTTGTGTTAGGAGAGACAAGGGGTGGAGAGAGTCCCAAATCATTTTCTGCTTCTGAGGAACACGAAGGAGATAATATTATGATGCCCAACATTCACTTCCTTTTCAAAAAATAATATAAAATGTGTATTTTGAAAAGTTTAGGGATTTCTACGTATAAACTCTCATAAAATTTGATCGTGTCAAATATACTTCACATCTGAACATATTATCATGAATATCCTTTATTTAGACAGAAATGTTATAGTTATACTCTTTTGTTTACTATCGTCAATGGGAGGAGAATATTCCGTTAAATATGTCATATATGTTCGTTAGATGTAGGCAGGGTTTGTCGACCCGGTGCGGGTCGCCCCGACCCGCACGACCCGACCCGACCTGACCCGACCCAGGTCGTTTGCGGGACGACTGGGTCGTGAGTCATCACCGAGTCGCCCCATTAATTTAATAATATATTATATATATATATTATATTTTTTTATTTTATTCTATTATTATATATAAAGTCTTTTTTATTTAGATATGAGACGGGACGGACCGAGTCGGGAGCGACTCGACCCGACCCAGATCGAGACCTGGTCGGTCGGGTCGCACGGGTCGACAAACCTTAGATGTAGGCTGTATTTGACAAAATTAAATTTTACAGGAGTATATATATATATATTTTACTTTTAACTCACAATTAACTCGGGTAAAATTTACGGTAGTTACGGCGAGGACATAATCGTGACATTGCTCATATTTTGAGGATATTCGTGATAATCTATTCAGAAGAATATATTTGATAAAATTAAACTTTACGAAGATCTATATGCAAAAATCCCAAAAGTTTAGGATGATTGTGTGGAATATTAATCTATTGAGGCTTTATGTTACTTTCTAATGTTCCCCTTCTTCTATGATCAAAGCTTGTGTTCAATGCACCAAAAGTAATACATGCATGCCCATGTTTATTAGATCTAAATCCATTTCACATTTTCCCCTCAAACAAAATGTTAAAATCTGATATCATCATTCAAATATCAACTTCTTTCTGGACAAACTTTCAGAATCACCTTTTTTTTTCTAGCAGGGTTGCATCCTCCAAAGTCATTTTCAAATTAATGCAGCCCCTTAATAATTAGAAGCATTGTTATTCTTTGTAAGCATATGCTCTCAATTGCACATGTAAGAATCAACCCATGATTCCTGAGAAGAGCTTCTGGAAGTTTAGAAACAAAAGAGAGAAATTGAGTAATTTAAATAAGATTAGATTTTAGATTGTTTGCATAAAAATTATTGTTAGAAGTGAATTTGTAAAAAATTATTTTTAAATATATATTAGTAGATATATCACTGTGTAAATCTGAATTATGTAAAAATATCATATCTATTTGTACGTATATCACTTTTTTATTAATAATTTATAAAAAAATCACATTTAAATGATATTTATATATTATTTCAATTAATCCAATGATATGTCTATTAATATATTTTTAAGAATATTTTTTTTATAAATTCACGTTTAACGATGATTTTTATGTAAAAATTTCTTAGATTTTTTAAACAAATAACTAGGATACAACCCATTCATGATTTTAATATATATATATATATATGAAGAGATGGCAAGGAAGATGCATAATTTTGTAATTACAAAATGTTGACATCAGATCGTATTCTCAGATAATGATTTATTAAAATAAGATTATTTTTAAAATTCCCGTAGAAATAAGAGGAAGCATTTGTGTAATTTAAATACGAAGAGAGATGTGAATGTCCATAGTTGTGTTGCCAGTTGCCACGTAGTAAACGTACCCATTCTGGAGCTGCTCCGTTGGTGGTAGCAGGTGGGGGCTGTGTCTGCACGCTTTTGCGCGTCCGTACGCGGCTGCTAAAGTTGTGACGTGCGGTGCAACTTAGCAGTTGGGAATCTATTGATACCACTAATCACGCGTGATTAACAACAACTTCGCACTCATTCAAATATAAAAACTTGGGAGGATGTTCTCTGGGGAACATCGATCCATCGGTCTTCCCTCTCCCAATGTAACGTGCGTGTGGAATGAATTAGCTGATATTTGGGATCCTCGTTTTACCTCGGTAGAAAGGAAAATAGTAATATTTTGTGCTTCCAATTTGACGCACAAAATAAACTCAAAATTGTAATCTCTCTTTTCACTGGCTCTCTAAAAAGTTGAAATGATCATTTTTACTGTAAAAAGGACATCCCACGTCAGATATACACGGTCCCGTGTCAAACTCGTTCAGCCCACTTTTTTATTCGACGGAAAAATACGGGAGTGAAATATTTTGTAGGAGTGACGTATTTTACTATACGAACGAAATATTTAATATATAATTAAAATATTTTATTAAATTTTATTTTTATAATAAAATATTTCATTTCTATAACGTTTTATCCTTATAATAAATATTTCGTTCACGTAACAAATATTTCGTTTCTACAAAATATTTTATTCGTTCATTTCTGTAGTAAAATAAAATGTTTCATTCTTATAACAAAACGTTCCGTTCCTGTAGCAAAATATTTCAGTCTTACAAATTATTTTACTCCCGTATTTTTCCTCCGAGTAAAAAAGCGAGCCAACCGGGTCTGACACGGGACCGTACGGGACAGACACAGGACGTCCGTTTTTGACATAAAAATGTCATTTCAACTTTTGAGAGGACCAATGAGAGTGGAGGTTATAATTTGAGTTGACTTTGTGTACCGGATTCGGTACACAAAATATTACTCAAAGTAAAATAACAGTTCATTCGAATCGTTAGACAAATCATACAATCTTACGCATGTGACTGTGCTTAACATTGATAAGGAAGGGAGTTATCATCAGGATTGCGATTTAGTTTAGTTCAGCCTCAAGTTAGGACGGCGGAGAATTTAGTGGAGTGATAATTAAGTCTACGTGAAATGTGATACGATAGAGGTAAGTTCCAACCCAACATACTCTTAACTCAATGTATCTTTTTTTCTCAACCCTAGTAAATCCCAGAGTTTATGAGAAGTGAACAAGAAAAGGTGAAACTAAAGTTTGATATTTTTCAAATTTAAGAGCACAATTTAATTAAATTTAGAACTGATCTCATCTAGAGTCCAGACATATGAGATTAAGTATGATTCAGGAGGTGACAAAGAAAGTAGTGCTATAACATTTCACAAAGATGTTCGTATCTCATAAATGTCAGGTAGTCACATGTTACAAGAAAATAGAGCACTGACGGCGGTTGAAATCTATCGCGAATAGTTATAAAATCGTCGCTAATATTTTTGACGACGATTGTTGCACGCGAATATTGTCGTAAAAAATGTAATCTATAAATTACAAAAATAATTAAGTTTGGATACATGCAGAGTGAGATCTCGTGCACCGATGGGTCGACGCTTTTATTTGCAAAAACTCACCGTCTATTGCTCACGTTCACGTGAAAAGAGTAGAACAGATTTCTGATCAGAACTAAAACCATGTAATTCTCATTATTAGAATTTTGTTTATATTTATACACTCTTTTAGATGAGAATATACATTGACAAGAGCTCTAGGTTGGTGTCATAACCTCCTTTTAGAATAGAGAAATATTAGGGTGTCACAATTTGTGCCACCACTTTAATTACTCTAGTCTAAATCGTCTAATCTCATAATTGGATGATAAAAGTAATTAACTTAAGATTGGTTCATTTTTTCCCTCTCAAACGGGCAAGAAATAGTCCCCTTTGGTTGACTGCTCTTTTGCCCCCGGCTAGCCAACAGACCCCCCTCACGGTGCTTCTCCGGCCATCCCTGTTGCTCTGGCGGGCCCGGTTGCCGTCGTTCTCCCTAAGGAAACGGAGCTGTTGGCCCGTTTGGCTGCTCTGCGCGCGACGAGGGATAAAGTCAACGCTCTTCCAGTCTTTTCTCGGCCTCGGGCTTCTGAGCTCCTTCAAATTCGGACCTGCGTTACTGTAGCGCCTTTGGCGCCGTCTCCGCTGGCCTTGCAACCCCCCCACGACGGGATCCTGGCTTTGCGAGCTGGGCCTCGCGACGACGTTCCTCCACCAACTGATGCCTCCGTTCAGGTTGTCGGTGGTTCCGCCTGTGACGTCCCCAGCCAGCAGCCTCCCCCGACTGCCTCTCCTGATGCTCTCCGGCGCTCCCCCGTGCTACCGCTGCAACAGGTTATCCACCCGTCGATTCATGATATTGCCCCCGACGATTTTGATGGATCGGTTGATGAACAGGGGTTGGAGCTTGATGCTTCTTTCTAGCTCGCCCGCAGGAGCAAAAGAAAGAATCGAAGCGGGCCCAATCACCTCGAGTCCTACAGTCTCAGGCTTTAGTTGGCGGTCTCTGATTTGGCTTCCCTGGCCTTGTTTCTGGTTCATTGGGTCTTATTTGGGTTCATGGGTTTCTCTTAGCGGCTTTGTAGGTCTATCTCCCTTCTGTTGTTTGTGACCCCTTTTGTCTCTTTTAGTTTGGGTGCCTTTCTCTTCTCCCTATACTACTTCTGCCATTTACTATTTTACTTAAGGAAAATTGTTTGCCTGGTGGCCAAGGTGGAGCATCCACCCCTCTTCCGCAATGAAGGGATGAACGTGAAACCTTGACCCACCCTGCAAATATTGCCTTTGATTAAAAAAATGGCATTTCTCTTTGGGATAAGTCTGATTTCTTACTTCTAATGACGAAAAATGCTACAAAGTAGTTTCAACTGTTTGTCAAGTAGAGATTTTATTTCTCTACTCTCTCCATTCCACTCCAATTGACATATCTTTTCTCCGAGTTATTACTCAGAAAGCATAATATATCATATTTTTTAAATTATTTTTTAAAAAGACACTTTTACATGAGGAAATGATGATCATGCATACTTTTGCAATACAATAGTGGTTTAGAAGCAAATTAATTAATTAATCAATCACTTTTGAAAATGTAAGATGAAAATATTGTGACATATTACTAGACAATATCTTAAAAGTAGACACTCAAATTTACGTATCTCCACATACATACACATTTTTTTTAAGTCTGAAGACACCCTAACGTATGCAGTGCCGCCCCTGAGAGGAACATAGAGTTGCTGCCCCTTGGGGGGGGATGTGGCTTTCGCCCCCGCTTCCCCTTCCTTGGCCTCCCTCTACTATAGCAAATCTTATTGCGGACCGATTTGTTCAGGTCCCGTTGGCCATCGCTGACCCTGGGGGAGGCGTCCCGAGCCCCGCCACAATGCCCCATCACCCCAGTGCCCCGTTGCCAGCCATCGCTAGCCATGGGGGAGGTGGCGTCGACCCCACCTCAATGCCCTATCGGCCCAATGCCCTGTCGCCAACCATCGCCGGCCCTGGGAGAGGCGCCCCTGACATCGTCTGCTGTCATTCTTTCTACTCTAGTGCTTGAATGCTCCTTTGCTCATTTCTTGATGTCCACCCTTGTGCTGTCGCCACTTGTCTAGCAGGTATTGGTCCATCCGTCAGCCTTCACTGATGGAGGTGAGTCGGCTGCCTTCTTCTCCTTTAAGGAGATTCAGAAGTCGTTGGTTCCCTTTAAGTTCATGTTGGTGGTGGGGGGGGTGCTTTCGCTCCCCTTCTCCATCCCCAACGCCCCGTCACCAACCATCGTCGGCCCAGGGGGCGGCACCCCCGACACCTCCTGCTATGATTCCTTCTGCTCCAGTGCTCCAACGCTCCTTTGCTCAAGCCTTGATGTCCACCCTTGTGCCGCCACCACTTGCCTAGCAGGTATTGATCCATCCGTCAACCTTCACTGATGGAGATGATCGAGCCAGCTGCCTTCTTCTCCTCTGAAGAGATTCAGAAGTCGCTGGTTCTCTTTAAGTTCGCGTTGGTGGCGTGCACTTTACAGGGACGACCACCATTCTAGGAGATTAGATCGCACATCTCTTGCTGGTTAAAATTTTAAAAGGATTTTATCCTGAGGTTCCCTAGATCCAAAGCACCTGTTGTTCTGATTCCGATGTATGACTATCTTCAATTGTTGCTTCAACAAACCCTTTACATGCTGGGACGTATATTCAGGTTCTATAAATGGTCGATCAACTTATCCCCCTCAGCAAACTCTAATGTTGTTCAACTGTGGTTAGTACTCTTGGGGTTGCTTGCAAACTTATATTAGGAGCCTTTTCTTTGGACGATTGCGAGAAATATTGGTATTATTCTCAAGATTGATCCAAATAATTTGAATCTCACAAATACTTCTACTGCAATGATTTGTGTAGAAATGGATATTTCTAAACCTCCTTTGAGTCATATTTGATGATGGGAATCAAGCCAGCTGTCGAGCCGAAGCAAATCGAGCAAGCTGTCAGGCCAAGCATGAAGGCGCTATAGGTCCCTAGCGCGTTCTTGAAGAAGGCGCTAGGTCTCCCTAGCGCGATCTCAGACAGAAACGGGTTGCAGCCGGTCCAACTTCCCGACGCCGAACTCCTCAAAGTCTTCGATGTCTGCTGTCTTCCATGGTTGTAATCAATGTTCTAGTGTCGTTTTATCTTCCCCTTTCCCTATATATGTATCCCATCTCGTTTGATTACAAAATGAATGAAATCGAAGCATGAATCTATGAGTGTTCTTGAGTGTAGCCCATGGCTATCTTCCCCAATCTTTGGAAACCCCCTTCATCCGTCCCTCTATGGGTGCGAGGCCCAATTCTATCTCCCTGATCCTCTCCCTTTCCCCTTCAACGGAGGACGATCGAAGCCTCGGATGCATCGGCTCTGAGACGGGGTCGAGTGTGAGGCTCCATTCAGAGCTTCGTTCTTCTTCCAACCAACGATTCCACTTCCCCCACCTCCGCCAAAGATGCTGTTACGATCAGGATGGAGCTCGGCTGCACCGTACCTGCGAAGGGTTCGGGTGAGAGGCCCCAGCCAAGCTTCCTCACGGCCCTAACATCATCTACGTCCACCCTCCTTCCCTTGCCGCTCACCCCCACATCCACCTTCCCAAAAGTTATCCTAGATAGTATTAGGTTGATTTGATTTCAATTTTAGCATTCCCTGTGTGTTCTCCGTCGTCTTGTGTGTTTTCCCTTGTGGTTTGAACCCCCAGAGTCACCCACGGGAGCCCCAATGTAACGACCCGAGAATCCGATTATCGGGAATGCCCGATAACCCGAGACTCGCACTGCCACCCACGAGTCCGAAGACTCGGAAGGGTTAAAAGGATGGTGTGGAGACTACACAAGTATCACAAATAATTACAGAAATTAAACAGTTACAACATTAAGCAGGAAATAAATTAACATTTTACATGGTCCACAATAGAAATTAACAACAATAACAATAGTCCACGACTAGTACAGTGACAAGAAAGGAAAGTACAGCTACACGGGGCATCCCCCAGCTCTGACCTCTGGCACTACCTCTGGGCACCCGCACCACGCTGCACTCCTGACGCGCTCCCCGAAGGTGGCGCCTCACCTGAAACACGGTGAAAACACACAGGGAATGAGTCTCGGAACAAGACTCAGTAGGGATCACTCGAACCCTACCTCGTAAAACGAGAAATCACTACACTAGCGGTCGGAGAGTACCTCGGAAGGGAAAGCCCTGTACTCTACAAGACAAGACCCTACGGCACGTAAACCGATACACGTGCCACGGTAAGAAGACCAAAGCTCAAAGGTCGAACCGGTAAAACCCGAAGGTCGAAAACACTCGACTGACAGTCTGTCACTCCGTACTTGACAGGAGTACCACCCACTAGAAGCACAGCCGGTAGCGTCCCCTGACGTCTTACACCGCACCGCAGGTGAACCGCCTGACGTGGTAGGTCCCACCCGAGGCGCAAACACCGAACAAGTAACCACAAACAAGTGACTAGCTGGGGTCACGCCCGTCGACGTGCGTCCACTGTCCCCAACCACGTGTGCACACACAGACCACGCGTCCTAGGTCTGGCCCTCTGACTGGTTTTCCCCTGGCACTGGACTCTGATTTGACGAGGGGCCCGACGGTAACCAGTCTAAAACTGTCCTCAGGGTAAGCCCGTACACCACTCCCTAGTGCGATCAGCACACGCGTACTGATAGGCTACGACTAGTGGAGGGTCATGTGAGCGACGTCACGCGGTTCGGAGTAGAGCGGGGATGCGTGGAAGAGGAAGAGGCGGAGAGCGCGCGGGCTCCTTCTTTTTTGTTTGTTTTGTTTGCTGCAACACAGAAATGAGAGGAAAGAGAGAAGGGGCCACCACGGGAGATTGCTCCGGCGGGGCGAGCGGGACAAGTATGATATAGCAAAATATGGGGATTAAACGGCCATAGCGGGAAGTGACTCGCCGCGACCTCGGGGGGACGGGAATGATGCAAAAATTAAATAACAAGAATTGAAACGGCCATTGGGGAAGTTACTCGCCGCGGCCTCGAGAATATGAACAGAATATAACAGGATATAGAGAAAATATGAGAACAGAAATTTAAACGGCCATTGGGGAAGTGACTCGCCGCGGCCTCGATGATAAGATGTGATCGCCAGGGGCCAAAAGACCCCAAAATAAGAAGGTGATCGCGCCTACCTCAAGAGCGGGAGATGGCGGGTTGCTTCTTCCTCTCCTTCCGGCCGGCCGACGGAGAGGGCTTTCCTCGGGTACCCTTGCAAGACAACGACAAATAAATGACAAGTGGATTAGAAAGATGGAGGTGTAGTATTCGAATCCTTGCGATAAAAATAACGAAATGATGGCAAGACACACACCTGGTTGGTGTTATCTTTTAAACCCCTCTCGGACTCGAGTAGGAGGAAAATGAGATGATGGATGTAAGAAGTGTAAGAGAAGAGGCCCCCTTGTGAAGGGGGATAGATGATGCAATATGATGAATGTAAAGGACTATGGAGAAAAAGGGGAAGAAAAGGCTTATTGGATGAGCCGAGGGTGAAATCCGGCGGAGCTCCGGCAGCGTGGGGACGACGTGGAAGCGCGGTGGATGAAGACGACCTTCCTCTCGCGAGCGTGAGCACCCGAGAAGCCGGCAGAACCTCCACCTACAAAAGAACCCACGGGTTAGAAAAATGACTCCGTAGCCTCTGGGCTGCGGCAGCCTATCGGATCACTGCTTAGCTCCCCTAGAACTGAGGGGGTGGGCCTCTATTTATAGAGCTCCGGAAGGTGGAGGCGTCCAGGACCCTGGACACCTCCATCAGGGCCGAAATAATATTTTATTCTATTTTTATTGATTTTTTTAGAATACTTTTATGGGGGCGTCCAGGGTCCCGGACGCCTCTAACAGGTCCACCGAAAACCGACGACTGCCGCACGCGGTTTGGCACAACGCGTGGTTTTGTGAGCGGCGCCTCGTGATTCAGAAATGGGCGCGTCCAGTCATCTGGACGTCTCTAAATTTGGCTTTTTTCACACACGACAAACCGTCGTTCGGTGGGCGGCGCCCGTGAGGGAGTTTATGGAGGCGTCCAGGGGCCTGGACGCCTCCAAAATATATATATTTTTATTATTTTTTTGTCTTTTACGACAGGGCTGGCATTTTGAATTTTTATATTTGTTTTTTATGGAGGCGTCCAGGGGTCTGGACGCCTCCATTAATATGTATTTTTTTTATTTTATTTATTTTTGTGTTTTATATGCCAAAAAGATTTTTATTATTATTATTTTTTTGAAGGCGTCCAGGGGCCTGGACGCCTCCATAAATATATATATTTTTTATTTTGTTTAGGGCCCTGAGAAAATAAATAAATAATAAAAAAAAGAAATGAAAAAAATATGGGGGCGTCCAGGGGCCTAGACGCCCCCATTAAAATCGACCCGGGTCCTCAAACGGCGGCCGCCTGGCAGAACCTTCTGGGTTCCGGAACCTTCTGATGCGTCCGACGGGTGTTGATGCCGTCCGAATGCCGTGACGAAACGATTCCGGTTGCCGAAAAAGGCAGAAGAAGATCCAAGAAAAGGAAGCACTCGAGTGATTCAAAATGCGTAAGCCGTTGCGGGGCGTTGTATAGTAATATGAGACTTTCTCAAGAGACGTCAAGAATGGCGTGTCTACAGCTGCCCCGCCTTGGCGTCTGCTTTGCAAGGGAGCGACACGTAGTGGAATGGTATCGAAGTGGAGTGGAATGAAGTGGGAGCGGACTGATAAGTTGATGCCAAGGTGTGATGAGACACGCTTTTGACGTTACTGTTTGGAATCTTTCCTGGAGTTTCAATGAGACGACCTTGAAGAAGGTCTTTCAAATATTGACGGTTGCTTGGACGGAGATCAAATAAGGGAGGGTGAGATGTGCGCTCAGGCACGAAACAAAAAGGGACCAACTTCTCGGTGTGGAAGTACCTGGGTCATAAACCGGAGGTTTCACCTTTGGGGAGCGTTTACCAGCCAATGTGGAAGTGCTGCGGCCAAGGTGGGTCAAAAAAGGTAAAGGAATATCTGAGGGTCTGTCCAAACAAGGGTCTCCTTTGGAAGAGCAGCGTCGGGCTGTCTCAAAGAAACTCAGTATTTCATTCAGAGTGGAATATCTCACATTTGTGGGAATTGGAGCACAACGGCTTTCACAATCGAATCACTTGAATGATCTTCCGCAATAAATCAAAGTCCTATATGAATGCATGCTGGGTTTAAAGAAAAATTTAAAACAAACAAAAATAGAAAATAGCCAAGGATAATATTGTCAACTTGTGAAGGACGGGTCAGGATACCGACCCGGTGAGCTGATACTGGGCTGGGGCCCGTTTATCCGCGCACCAACTCACTGAATGGAACCGTCGTCCCCATGCTACCACAAGTTAACGGCCTATCCGTACAGCCTAAATTCCTCCGGGATCATCACCGTTTTTGTTGAAGGGGAACTCAGATCCCGGATTCGTTCGGGCCGCAAGGTCCTTGACATGTTCCAGTAGCGTAGGTATCATATACTATGATGCATGAGATGGTGGGACCAACCAATGAAAGGTGGGACAGGACAAAGACGTCCGTTAGCCAAACCTGCACAGATTAGCAAATGTTAACAACATCAGAAAGTAGCAGAATCGCACCACAATGGAAAGGAGATCTAGCCAAAATCCTGACGTGGACAATTGATGTGACATGTTTCGTCCTGTAGCGCCCTACCCTTCCTATAAGAACTCCCCTTAGGCTAGTTCATTCAAATGCACCAAGGTGGGTTTTGGAAACTCAGGAGAGGAAGGAGAGGAGAGTTTGGAGCTCAGGATGGAAGGAGAGTCTTCCCGCGTTATGAAGAGGAGCAGGCCTAGCAGCGAGATTAAGCGACTTTCCGACCTCGAGGGTCATCTGAGTGGGACGATCATGTCGCATATGGTAAGGCGACTCTTTTCAAATTTCTGCACGTGAACCTTCTTCTTACTTCCTTCATTTCTTCTTCTTTCCTCTCCTAGCCATATCCACTCTTCCCAGGCCCGAGGAAGTTTTCCAAGCTGCCATGGCTTTCAAAGCTGACTTCCAATATCTCCATTGGCATGAGGGCCATACTCTCGAAGTGGCATCTGCAGGGGCTCCTTATTCACGCCAAGCATTACGAGAAGATTCGTATGGACTGGGCGGCTATGGGCGCGCTAGTGGAGGTCTGGCATCCCCAGACCCACACTTTTATCTTCCCGACCTTTGAGGTGACCATCCTCCTCGAGGAGGTGGAACTTCTGCTCGGT